>CATIWR010035530.1:0-16460 GCA_949677035.1 Omphalea diandra
GTTGTTTTTTTTTTTTTTTTTTTTTTTTTTTTTTTTTTTTTTTTTTTTTTTTTTTTTTTTTTTTTTTTTTTTGTTGGTGGGGGGGGGGCCCCCCATATTTTGGTGCGATAAAAGAGTGGTAGTGCCACCAGTTGAGAATAATAATGGCGAAATCGGGTATGGTACCATTCATTTAAGGAGGAGTGCAAGAAAAAGAGTATTGCAGGCTTGAACACGAAGGAATTGTTTTAAGATTTCCTGCATATTGAGCTTCAACTACTTGGATGTTTTGATAATCTGTGAAAGGAGTCGATTCTCTTTTTTTTTTTTAATATCCTTCTTTTTCTTTTATGACATCATCATCAGTAATAAACCCTTTCTTTTTTGTTTGTTGTGTAATCAAATATTTGTCAATAAAATGTTGAAATTTTAAAATGGAGGAGGAAAGACTAATCTCCTTGAATGTCAGTAACAAGAAAATCTCAATGGACAAGTTGACGGACGATGGCCATGTGAGTTTCTTGACTGGCTTACATTCAGACCACACCTAAGGCTTAACCTTCATACTTAGCACGGAAACTCTTATTAAACGTTTCCACGTTTTCTTATTTTTTATGTTTTTTCGGGTTTTCTTTTATAAATTTTTTAAAAATGTCATTTTTTGGTATCGCTTCTATGTGTTTCGTTTCTGCATTTCCATTTCGGCGCAACATAGCCCCTATACGGGCAAATGGTCCTTTTTTCTGTCGACTCCCTTCCACTAAATCTCACACTGTCCTACAAGTCATGATCATCGATGCTCATCACCTTTGACGAGCTTGATGATGAACCGTAATGGGGAGAAGAGTGATTATCGAGTTTGGGATTGGGATAATGAGCTGTAAAATCTCGAGTGTTAGTTTTATTTGGGAGGCTAATTTCCCCTAATATGCACTGTTTCTATCGTTGAGTGACCACCTGAAAAATGAGTCTTTCAGCAAAAAATTCTAACAGACATGTTTGTGTGCACGATCATATGCTGCAATTTGTGTCCAGTAGCGCAACTCAACTTTAATTTGACGGTAATGCATTTCTCTTTAGAACTATAAATTTTTTTTAAAAAAATTCTCTTATGTTATTATATTCTGATTCATACTTTAATAAGGCAAGAGATAGAGCAATTAAGGAGTAAGTGAATCATTACATTGTCCAATATACCACTATAATATGCACTCGATTTGCTACCTAGGATTTCCAACTAGGTTAGTTCATGATCACTTTGATAGTTGCCTAGAAGTCAAAAAAAGGCCTTTAAAAGCTTAGGAAGATGAAATTTAAAGCTTTCTACTGGATAGCGTATGATCCAGGTTAAACTCCTACATCATCTTAGAAAAAAAATTTTCTATATCCAAGTGTAGGTAAGAAAAAATTATTGCAATAATTTAAAATTATTATGTTATGAGTGATAAAAACCCATTAAGATTATAAATAACACTATATTCTAATTATTGATAATTCTCTCTGCTAGCCACTGATGCATAAACAAAAATAATTTTAACCCATCACTGAATTTAGCAACCAACATCACATTGCCTTTAAAGACGACTGTGGTGTGTGGCCAGGCCAACAATAATAGCTTGCACTGAATTATATTAATTGTTGCATCCATCCTCCATTATTGACTTTGATGTTCTAAATGGACAAACAATCATATCTTTTAACCCAATAACTTCATATATTTTATATGTATCACCATTCTCTCGATTATGTTCAGCAATGCCACTGCAACTTCATACTTTGTTTACTCTCATATTTCATTGTCATTTTCTTTTTAATTTCTCCATTACAAATCTTTAATAAAAAGAAAACCCATTTGGCTTTTGCTTCGGAATTTTTTACTACAAGACAGCAGGGCACGATGAAGGGTCGGTGATAGTTCAATTGTCAACTTACTATAAAGCAGCAAAAGTTGGAGAATGAAAGAAGAAAAAAGAGAAGCAAAGGAATAATTGCAGCTGCTGATAATATATAGTAAAATGGACACGTCTCAAATGGGTAGGTTGATTCAAGCTTTCAGTTTTTCTACAGTGATCATTTTTCTTGGCATTATCTTGGAATCATGTTCCGCATGCTAATCTACAGACTTTCTTTCATTTCACTGCAGCCGCAGAACCATTCTTGATAAGACCAGATTGGCTCTAGTGAAGAGAGCCAACTGTGAGTATTTAGACGTTTTTCTTCCTTTTTTGTTTGTTTAACTTCCACATCTGAAGGCATATCATACTAATATTGTGTTGGTATAGCTAAGCCCATGTTATTTCTCTTTTGATGAGCTGCTGAGTTTTTCTCTTTATTGCAACTTTGTGAAAAGATCTACAGGAAGATATTGAAACTCCAGAAAAGACCAGTGATCTGACTTCAAATGGACCCAAAATAATTGTTAGTCTATATGGTCATGGACTCAATTTTTTGCTACAAGTAATAGTTCTAAATAAGATTCTGAGCTCAAACTTGACACTTGCAGCAACCTTTGCCATGTGTTTTTAGCACACTAAAAGGTGCTTCTAACAGAGTCCATCCATTTCTGTCCCCACACTGGACAGACTTGCATTAGCTCCATTGATTCCGTAACCAACCCATCAATCAAATCCAAGAACATGGCAAGTAGAGCTATCAACTAGCCCTACTAGTTCAGTGTTAGCTAGTTAAATTGAAGTATTTAGCTCAGATTTCCAATTCAACAAATTCTTAACAAGCCTAGCTTGCTCTCAACTGGGAAGAGTTTCCATTATCAGCTCAGCTTCTTAATCTTTATGCCTTTCCAATCAACAGGACACATCACAATGTTCGATTGCCACTTATATCAAGCTTAGATTTCAACACACTTAAGGAAATTATTTGCCACCAGCAACAATGGAAAAAATGGAAAATAATAAGAAAGGACTAGGAGGTCAACCGGAGCCAACAGACACTTACAAGATTGCTTATATAATCCATTTCTTGCTTGGTGCTGGTAACTTGCTGCCCTGGAATGCATTTATAACTGCTGTTGATTACTTTGGCAACCTCTACCCAACCAGGCATGTCGAGAAAGTCTTTTCGGTAGCTTACATGACTTCTTCAGTTGTAGTACTAATTTTAGTGATGAGTAGCGGTGGCTGGAGCAAGAAGCTGACTTACAGGTTTAGAATGAACTTGGGATTTTCTTTTTTTGTTCTGTCTTCGCTGGTAGCTCCAATAATAGACTGGGCCGGGAGACCTCGAGGAGCCTACAGTTTTACTGTTGCATCAGTTGTGGTTTGTGGTTTAGCTGATGGGCTAATAGGAGGAAGTCTGATAGGATCAGCAGGAAAGCTTCCTAAAGAGTATATGCAAGCAGTTTTTGCTGGAACTGCCTCTTCAGGTACCATATCACGCTACACAAAAACTTCCTTTTCATGTCTTCCACCGATTCAACAAATGAGGAAACATCAAGAACATAGTAATAGAGAAACAGGACATAAGGCATAATGATTTTTCTACTCTTAGAAAGTAATTGAGAAAGAATGGCATCATAAAGGCTACTATTTTCACCTTTTATGCCAGAGGTTATAGACGTGCAGCTACAAGTTAAAAAGGTGCGGCTAGATCTTCATATTTTTGTTTTCGAATATAGATGAGAAACGGGCATTTGTTTCCGGGCATAGCATATTTTCATTTTCAGCATGGCAAGTTTCATCCCTTTTCCAAGGAAAGACCAAGTATTGGTCGTGTTATGTGGGGCATGCCCCAAGTTGCTAAGTTGTCATAAGTTTTATGATGGCAGATCGCTAGCATCTTAACAAATACATTGGAACTGAATCCAGTATTTTTTGAAGAATTGTTTTGGAACTAAAACCATTTTAATTGTCTTGTCACAGGTGTTCTTGTGTCTATCTTGAGGATTATAACAAAGGCATCACTCGCACAGACACCTCAGGGTCTGCGAACAAGCGCCCACTTCTATTTTATAGTTAGCACAATTATTCTGCTTTGCTGCATGCTTTGTTCCAACTTCTTGTACAAATTACCAGTTATGGAACAGCATTACAAGCTTCTTCCAGATGATGGTTCGCCAAATTTAAGGCCACAATTTTGGGCCGTCACAAGAAAAATCCGCTGGTCAGTTTTTGGGATTCTTATAATTTATGTTGTGACACTGTCGATTTTCCCTGGATTCATTGCTGAAAGTCTTGCATCCAAGTTGCTGCAAGATTGGTACCCGGTTCTGCTGATAACAGTGTATAATCTTTCAGATTTCGTAGGGAAGTGTTTAACTGCAATATATATCGTGAAAAGTGCCAGGAAGGCAACATGGGCATGCATTCTTAGGCTTCTGTTCTATCCACTCTTTGCAGCATGCCTAGATGGACCGAAATGGCTGAGAACTGAAGTGCCAGTGGTGGTGCTGACCTTTATGCTTGGAGCAACGAATGGCTATCTGACAAGTGTCATCATGATACGTGCCCCTAAATCAGTTCCAGTTTCAGAGTCCGAGTTATCTGCAATTGTCCTGACCGTTTTCCTAGGAATTGGCTTGGTGGGTGGGTCGGTCTTTGGCTGGTTTTGGATCATATGATCCATTTTTCAGGGTCGAACAGTGACATGCATGGCCAGTTGATTGTGTAACAGCAAGAACTTCTAGTTAGAAATTCAATAACAATATTAACTAGTGTCTATTCCTAGATGAACATTGAGAATTGCTACCAACGTGCAATTTCCTGACCCTGCAGATGTTCTGTTCTCAGTTTGTGGAATCATTCTCGATGTAATAATAAAGAAAATAGTTAGATTGCTCTTTAATATGATAGGAATATTTGGCACATAAGCTAGCCGGCCCTATCATATATTCTAATTCTCCATACTTAAAACAAAGGCAGATGTAGCAACAAGAAATTTCGAGTTTGATACCAACCATTCCCACCAGGAAAATATACGTACAAAATCCAGGATTCGATTCCTCACCTGAAAGCCAAAAGTGAAGGACAATTCATGGTTGGGCGCGTGAAAATTGTCTGTAGTTTTGTACCATTTCAGGTTAATCTCTCATCCACCCATAATAAAATCAAACAGTCTTTGCCATAAGCCAGAACAGTAACACTATGTTTGGATGGATGGTTTGAAATGGAATGTATTGGTTTAAAAAAAAATTTTGATATTTGGATTGAAAGGATTGGAATGAAGTGAAATGGAATGATTTGAAAGAGTTTGGTAAACCCTTCCAAACCCTTTCAAACCAATAAAATGCAATGGTTCAAAAAAATTTGATCACCAAAATTACATATTTACCCTTGATTTATATTTCAATTTTCTTCTTCCCTAAAGACATCCAATGCTCTGTCTCTGTCCACACATTTTATTTTAAATGCTTAAACTTAATCAATAATACTGCTGAGCTTTTTTTTTTGTCTTAGCATATTAATTTCAATTTTAAAATTAATTTGTTTTCTTAATTAAAAAATTTTTACTTTTCAAACTATTTATATTTAATTTTTTAGCAAAAATTATAAAAAATTAATTGTTCACATTTTTTGTGAATAAAAATATTATTCAGTTTTTGAATAATAACAATAAATTTCTATTTTAATATTAAATATTTGATAAATAAAAAAATAAAAAAAAATTATATTTTTATGTATTAAGGTATTTTTGCCAATTTTTAAGTTAATCTTATATTATATTCTAATGCAAACAAATAAAATTACTTTCAAATCATTTCATTCTATTTTTACCATTCCAAATATAAATATAATTTAACACTCTCTTTTCAAACCAAACCAATTTATTCCATTAATAATCCTTTCAATTTATTACAAACACCTCATCCAAACAATGTGTAAGTAATCTTCAATGTAGACCAGGCAATCATTAATCATTTTTCCTATGATTTAGTTTATCATGATAATAATATTAGCAACAAGTGGTATTCTCGAGGCTGCATATAAATAATAACTTCAGTTTCCCACGGAAATCCACGGTAAGCACATTTACCCCCCTTTCTCCTAGAAACGTAAATTGCATCTGATGGCACCAACAAAGTAAAGACAATTGCAAAAGCTATCTCGTTGATCTATCTTTAACCATCTAAGAGAGTAAGGTCAATTATAAATAGATTAAATAAAGAAATAGGTTGCAATTAAAAAAAAAAAAAAAAAAAAAAAAAAGGCAGTGCCCTACCATACAGGCTGTCAACCCCAATCATACCAATTAACGCCGCACGCTCTTCCAATGTAAGGAGCCCTACCATACAGGCTGTCAACCCCAATCATACCAATTAACGCCGCATGCTCTTCCAATGTAAGGCCCGGTTAAAATATACCAATGTGATTGCTGTTAATTTTTCCATGAGAAAATAAGGTCTTAAATATAGTTAACAGACACACATAGACTGACAGAGTTAGAGACAGAATTTGTAATAAAAATTCATTCCATTTCTTATTTCTTTTCTACATGATATGGATCAACAACTAAGAGGACAAAAGACAAATCCGTTAAATTAACTAATCTCAGCAAAGGGAGAAACGCCTAAGGGGAAATATATGAACAAAGGTCAGAGGTTATATCCAAGCTATGATACAAGACTAACAGACACGACTCAAATTTAAGAAGCAGAAGCCAAAGGAGGGACAGGAGACCCTGTTCCATGAAACAGAGTTGGTGGTGACAATTTGCTCATCTCTTCACGTTCCTCATCTTCTTCTTCAGCATCCCATAGAAACCGAGCATACGATGCCATCACAAAGCTACACCATAAAACAAAGTATTATACACAGATTCAAAATTATCAACAAGAACCACAAATAAGCCAACTAAGGAAATTGTGCTAGTAAATTATCCAAGCAATTACATCTAGCTACCAAACACTAGAAACTAAAATCATGTTAGGATTCATATCGATACAGGTGTAGCTTTAAGTTTCCTATACCAAAACAAGCAAGAATAGTTCTTACCAATCTTCAGGAGCTGCTTTAATAGCCCGATCAAAATACGTCTCCGCACGAGAAGCATCTTTGTGGCTGCTCCATATCAAATCAGCATACATAGATAAAACATTTCCATCATTAGGATTTGCTAAGATTGCTCTGCCACAATACTCCTCAGCCTTTGCAAAATCTCCACGAACCTGTTTCCAGATCCAAGAAGCATATATTAGGAACAAATCCAGGCTACCCCATGTCAGTTTAGATTTATGTATTCATTCATTCATCCATTCATTTGTGATTTCAACGAAATTTTTTCAATTCAAAGTTCCCAAAGAATTATCTTGAGTGACACATTAAACGAACAAAACGGAAAAAAAAAAAAAAACCCTCAAAATCTAAGACTAATAGCTATGTAACAACAAATTGACTTGGTTAAGAATCTCATTTAACAACAAAATTTGAATTGATAATGCTAACCCTTTAAGCAAGAAAGGAAGACGGTGAAAAAGGAAGAAGCTTTATGGAAAAATACTAAATTCAAATGTCAAGAATATCAAAAGCAATTACTACTTGACATGTACAGTTGAAGTTTCCATTGCTGGCACCAACTATAGTACACAAAAACATGAATCAAAGCAAGATTAACTTCCCATTAAACAGCAGGAGCGAAGACAGATCTTAAAAACAATTCAACAACCAAAATAAAGAGAAAAAAAGGGAATAAAATAACAAAAGACTTTGACATGTAGCACATAATACGCTAATAATAACATATTACCTCCTTCAAGAACTTAGCATAGTTGCTAAGAAGCAAAGAATTCCCTGGATTCGCTTCAATCATCCTCTGATAATAAAAATCCGTATTATCATCTCTACCTTCAGATCCACCATCACCACCATCGTCGTCGCAGATCTTCCCACCTCCACAACCAAATCCAGCACCCACTAACTCAACCTCATACTCCTCTTCTAAACCCAAACACAACCCAGGACTCGAAAACAACCCTTTTTCCTCATCTTCCTCCTCCTTAACCGTGACCCCATCCATGATTCCGTTCATGGGTTTCCTTTTTGGGACCGAGACGTGGCGGGTATCAGTTTCCGACAGAGCTCTCGTCATTTTCTTGATCGAACCGTCACGCGAAAAAGAAGAAGACGACGCCGGAGAAGAAGAAGCGGTTACGGAAATGGATCGAGTTCTTGGGATTTGGTGGAAGAATTCGGCTTCGGGCGAGGGAGATGGGTCTCTGGAGTGAGGGATCCATGATGAGTTCAGTAATGGCGTAGATGCGCTGCGTAAAAGCATACTTTGTTTTAATTTTCTCCTTTTATCTATTGCCCTGTGTTCTTTGTTGACTATTTGCGCTGGTGCGATGCAGAATGCAGGGGAGAATAAGAGATGGGGAGACTTTTATTGATGAGGGGGGGAGGGGGAAGGTTTAGGAGTACGGATTTAATCATGGCCGTTGATAGTGTTTTGCGGGAAATATGTACGTGCTGCACGTGGTTATTTATTTACTTATTTAGCCTCTTAATGGGGCGGAAACCCAAAAAAGGCTTTTGTGCTTGTGTAAAAGTTTGCTTTCTTTTACTTATTTATTCACTATTTTTGAAAGGTTTTTTTATCACATAATGTACTTATGGTTTGTTTCTTTTTATTTTAATTATATAAGTTTTGATTTATTTGAATTCGGCCAACAAAATGCTAGGCATATTATTTTGATACTCTCTTGTTTCTTAATATATATCGGTTTAAAATTTTTTGCACATATTAAAGATTATATTTAATAAATATTATTATATAAATAAATAATTATATTACTCTTAATTAATTATTTTTATAAATTATTATATACTATATAAAAAATAATTATTATAAAAAAAATTATAGAGTTAAAAAAATTAATTAATATTTATAAAAAATTGTAAAATATCAAGTATTATAAAATAAAAATTTATCTCTAAAACGACATCTAATTTAAAACAAATGAAGTATTATTTATCATTAAAGGTGAAATGTATAATTTAATTAATATTAAATCTATAAATATATTTTATAAAATAAATATTTTTTCCATTAAAAAATTTTTATGAATATTTAAATAAAAGTTATTATCCTAAAAATAAAGAATAAGCAATTTTATTATCCTAAAAATAAAGAATAAGCAATTTTTTTATCTGTTCAAAAAATTTTTATGAATATTCTTTTAAAAAAATTAAACTTGAGGAGAATTAAGTAATAAATAATATAACAAACACATATTAAAAAGTAATGAAATTGTATTTTTTTTATCATCATATTTAACATTATTTTTTTTGTTTTTTAAAATATTGTAGGCCAATTATTAAATTATGACTCATAAAATATATAAAAATAATTCAATTTATTATATTAATATAGAAAATAGACTTTTACAATTTTTTTGATAATTTTAATCTAACAAATGTATGCAACATAAAAATATCACACACTATTTAACAAAGTTATAGTAGTTTTATTAAGCGTTGAATAATATATAGGTTATATATATCTTTAAAATTACTTAGAAAATAATTTAATGTTAATTTATATAAAATTGAGAAATATATATATTTATTATTTAAAAATAAATTTATTCTTTTACATGAAATAAGTTATAATCACAAAATTGAATAATATTTAATGAACATAAACAAAATTATATCAATAAAATATATCACAAACCAATTAACATGTACCATAATCAACTGTATTTTGTCATAACACGTTAAAGGTGCCTTGTTTTAAGAAAATAATTTGGCGATAACTATAAAATATATTCCTTGGATCGCATTATCACCCTAAGACCCAAACGCGCCCGAACAAGTCACCTGCCGCTGCTACACCTGTGCACTGGACGGACGCAGTACACGGTTGACATTCGCAGACGGCAGACCCTATAGATGCGTGGTCACGTGATCTGGGACCCATAGAGCCGTCGACTGGCTACTTTGCATACTTTTTCGGTTCGGATTGAATCTCCCCACGTGACGCAAAACTGCTGGCTTTTCCTGGCGACTTATGAAAGCGAAAGGGCAGGAAATTTCCGCGGTTTAGGAAAGGCAATATAAATGCCCATGAATATTCTGAATTTCATGAATATGCCGCTGTTCGTTTTGGATGGCTGGCCTTCGATTTTGCAGGACCAGGTCTTAAAGTGGAAGAGCTGTTTGAAGGGGGACCGGTGGAGCCCATGTCTAGATTCAACGGTGAGCTATGGCATGAGCAATGTTGTCAGTGCATCAGGCTTATGATGGATGGTCAATTCCACATATTAGATTGATGTAACCAATTTACTTCAATTTCACTCTAATATTAATTATACATTTTTACGAAAAATTTTAAAAGATATAAAAAAATCCTTTAAAAGATATTGGAGTTAATTTCATTAGTTACCTTTCATTTTATAATTTATGCACATTAATTTTTTAAACAGAAAAAACGCATATGAAAATCTTTCAAATCATAAATCAAAATCGGAAAAGATGACATAGATGTAAGGCTAATTTTTTTGGTTGATGTATGGCCCACTTTTATTGTAAACAATGTTGATTTTGATTCTTTTATCTTCCTCTTACTTGAGCACATATGTCACATCTTAGATTTAACCCTAAGTTTTTTTTTTTTTTCTCTAATCCTTATTCTTTTTAAATAAAACTCAGTCATGGTGGCTCATATCAAATCTCGACAGTCACTGAAGTCCTCCTCAGTGCTAATAAGCACATTAACAATCACCACGATTGATACAAAATCTTGTAAATTGACCATAGCTCTAACGACCACAATCTCCTTAAGAAGCAGTATTGCTACCTCACATTGCTCCTCCACCTCGACAAGAACAAGTTCCCCTTTGCAGATAAGGCCTTCAAGCATCTTACACAAGGTACCATCTAACATACCATTAATAACATGATCTTAGTTCTCCGCATATAAGCACGTGAACAACATACAATTATGACTATGACAGCAACAGCAGATTAACAACAAGCGCCATTGTCCTCTTAGTATACTGCTTATGGAAAATATAATACTAAAGCTATTATAATCTTAAGATCACAAAAGAATGAAAGTAGTAATCAGGTTGGCTATTGGCAAAAGATGTTCAGTGTCTTCTGTAAATGGGTTATGCCTTATTACAAAGATAACTCCTCCTTATATAGAGTGAGAGGAAAGGATAAGATCGAATCTATCCAATCTGGCAACCACTAATAATTACAAGACAAATCATGACTCACAACACACTAAGCACACCGTCTAGTACAATCACATGTCTACAGTGATGGAGTAGGACAATTATTGAAAAGACTACACTCATCCATTTACAATACACAACCATGGCTACTTTTACTTTGTTATTGGTTCATGTGAGGGAGACAAGTTCTTGTTCTAATAGTATTTATCTTTTATGTTGGCCTCTATCTTTTCCATCTCATCATATGAGTAGTGGAATTTCATGTAGTGATCATAGGCTTCGTATGGATCTTGAGAATCTAGTTATGGGATGAAGTCTGTCTCTGTCAAGTCATTTTGGAGACACTACTTTGGCATAGGTAACTCTCCCCAGTTGCTATTAGCAATGATAAGTCTTTGTTGATATATGGTTGGTAAGGTATCCCAAAGTGCATTCTCTGCTAGAAAAGGCCAAATTTTTTTTTTGAAACAGTCTTATTTTGTCCACACATATACCTTTGAAATTCTTAGAATTGTTCATGATGATCTAACGCATCCGTCTAGAGAAAGAACTGGTATTTCTTGTATACATGAAAACAGGTCAGTAGTCTTGATGTTTCTCCTAAGGGTCCAATCAAGCAAGGTTGATGGAAAGTAAAGAGTACTCTCTTGTGAAAAGTTGTTTATGGATCACAATACTAGTATCTTGCTTTTAGGGATTCTATCCATTGGTTAAGAGGTTGGAACCATTCTAAAAATGTAACTGAATGAGGATTGTATTGAGTCTCATTCCAAACCTCTGTTAAATATGACAATAGATGGTAAGGACGAACTTTCACAACAATGGTGTATAAGTGGTAGAAATACCAAAGGGATGCCAACAGTTCTTTTGGCCATATCCATCTTCTATTGTTTACTGTGGTGAAATCCATGAAAGTATAGACCTTGAGATAAGGATATGATGGATGGAATCCTAAGATATCCATAAAGATGGGCCCAAAGGTTTTTAGGAGAATGGTCTAGTAAGCAAATAGTTGTTCAATAGCCACTTCAGACATTTTGGAGTACGTGGTGGGAAGCAATATTTTAAAAGAGACTCCAGTTTTTAGAAAGGCTTCCTGAGAAGTACTGGGATTTGGATTTGGAGGAGTGCTAGATGAAACAGAGGAGGTTGCCATTAGGATGAGAGAGATTAATGAAATGGACTGAGCTGTGGATAGTTAGTCTGGAATGAGATTGACATCTCTTTTTATATGTTTAACTTCGAAAGTGTACTTACGAAACCAGTATTTCCTATGAAGTAACTGAGGATGAGGAATAGTTTTTCCTCTGAATTCTAGCATAAGTGGAAAGGATGAGCAATCGGTATTCACTGTGAAATGATGTCCAATCATATGAAACTCAAATTTTTTTTATTCCCTTTTTTAGAGCTAATATCTCCTTGAAAGTAGAGTGATAATGTGTTTCTGACTTTTTGAAAGCTCTATTTGCATAAGCACAAATTATCTTTTTCTCGTCATTTTCTTCTAGCAATACGACCCTCCAATAGTTGTCACTTGCATCATTTTGAAGGATTCTTTTTCCCGTGGAGCAAATCTGTAAAGGTGACAGATTCTACATGATTTGCTTTATACTTTTAACAGCTTGTGTATGGCTCGAATTCCAATGTGATGGATCCTTTTTCAATAGTTGTTGGAGTGGTCTGACATGATATGCAAAGTAGGGGACAAAGTCTCTAGATAGCTAGCAATTCCTAAAAATTGTTGTATTTGTTTTTTTGTCAAATCACTGTCTAAGAATCGCAACACTCAACAGTAATATGCGGTTCTAGATTATATTGACCGTATTTGAAATTCATGCCTAGGAATTCCACATTCTCTTTTGCTATCTACAACTTGTTGGGGGATAACACGATGTCATACTTTCTTGTCAGATCTACAAGTTGTCTTAGGATTTGTTGATGAGATTTTGCATCTTTTGAGAAAATCAAAATATCATCAATATAGATGAGAGCACTATGGAGAATTGGTTCGTAGATCTTTATCATTGCCTTCTAAAATAATGATGGGGCGACTTTGAAGCCAAATGACATAACTTTCCATTGATAATGTCGATTGGAAATGCAAAAAGTTATTTTTGGTCTGTCCTCCATCTTGACTCCTAGTTGTCAGAAACTTGCCTTAAGATCAAACTTAGACAAAATCTTTCCTCGCGACAAATGAATAAACAGTGAAGAAATCTTTGGTAATGGGAATTTGTTGTCTTTAAAGAAATGATTTAATGGTTGATAATTGATTACAAGTTGCTTCTTACCATTGTTTTGTCCTGATCTTTTATTTACATAGAAGGCCTGATAGGCCCAATCAAAATTAGTAGACTCAATAATTCCTTGGGCTAAGAGTTCAAAACACTCTTGATAGGCCAGCCTTTGATCTTCAGGGTTAATGCTTAGGTGAGTGACCTTAGTTGGGTTAACATTTTCATTAAACTTAAAGGGCAGACTTATGAAGAAGTTTGGATTGGTCCACAAGGGGTTTTGATTTTTGGTTAAGAACGTTGTATGGTTCTTTGCACAATAGTAGGCTTGAAGTTTTTATACTATGTTTGAGAAGGTAGAAAATAGTTGGGCAATAAGAAATTGGGCCAAATATAGGGAAGTAATGGTAGTGAAAGGTTGAAAATAGTGTTTGAACTTTAAATCCATTGGTAAGACTCATAACCTAGTAAGCTTCCAATAAAGATCAAAACTCACTACTAGATCCTTGTCAGGCAGAGAGGATCCTAAAAATTACGCATGTATATTGCAGCCCAAAAAAATTGCATAGTAATGGGCTTTGTGGTAATAAGGCTTATATGGAAGACTGCCCCGTTAGCGGCCAGAAAGTTTTTCTTATAGTGCTTCCAATATTTGACAAGGAGGACATTTGGATTTATCATAAATAGGTGAGCTCCTATATCAATAAAGGCCACAACCTTGATAGGCTTTGAATACTTTTCAAGGAACATATGAACAAAGGCCAATGGAATAGGATGTTTTTTTTACTTTTATGAAGCTTGTGTGGGAAAGCTAGCAAGAGGAACCATAGCATTGCTTAGAGACAATCTATGGTATCGCACTTATCATCAGAAGATGAATGTTCTTAGATGACAAAGACAGTTTTTGGTAAAGCTTCATCTTCTATTGAGAAAAGAGACTCAACGTTTGCATCATCTAAATCTATAACAGTAAAGATTTGAATATATTCAATCATTTTTGTCGTCTGTTTAGCTCTGCATAGGCAATTTTTTGCAAAATGCTATTTTTTGCCATATAAGTAGCATCTGTTTGACTTTCTTTGACCTCTGCATTGTTTCTTCTTAAAGAATTTCCATTTCTTTCTCTTAGAGCTCTCTTTTGACCTCTTGACTTTGAAAAAATACTTCTTTTTCTTTATGGGATAAAAGCAATTCTTATCATCTTCACCACATTTGATTAGAAGATTTGTCCTCCTGTAAGATTTCTTTAATGACAAATTCTTTTATCTATCCAACATTTGATAAATGACCTTGCATTCGCTAGAAAGCTTTTCAAGCCCTTGAATCATGAGCTGGTACATTTCTCTAAATGTTAAGTCATTTACGGACTTCTCCTTTTAGTAAATTATTTGATGCATCGAGGTGGCTAATGTCTCAAGGAGAGAAGTAATAAAAGCTTCCTTAAGATCTAAACTTTCTCATCCCCCTAACTGATAATATCTTTTAGACATTCTTTGAAAGTGTAAGTCCAAATCTTTCTTTAATAATGAACAATACCGCATGTTGAAGTATTTTCTCCTGATAATATCAGTTGCTTCTTAGGGTTTTTCCACAAATTCTACATAAAGTATCCCCAAGAATTCTGCAGCTCCTGGACTTCGAACCATCCTTAGCTTTGAGTATTCGTCACATGCCATATATCAATCCTGCATTTTACCTTTTATCCTTGTCATAAATTCTTCTAAAATCTGACAGAGTACTGCTCAAAGCTTTTTCATCTGGGAATCCACGCCCTAAAGTCCTGGAACCGGTCCCTATATAAGTATGGACTGATATTATCTAGAGTGAACCATAGACCTCCACTATGGTAAGTGGACTATCTTTCTGGTTCAGGTTTTGAGGTATCTATATCATTAGGGGGATCTACCGTATAAGCAGGATTTATGGTTGACTCTTGTGTTTGAGGGCCAACCATAAATTAGACAAAAGTTTCTTCTTCGTCTTCCTTTTCTGAAGTAGAGTTTGAAGTATCAGATTCAGATTGAGAGAGGAATTCTTCAAATTTGGAATTAACCATAGAAAAAGAAAGGATGAAGGCAGCAGTTTTGTCTAGGTAGGATGCAATAGGGTTCATCATGTGGCTTTCAGGTGGCTTTGATGAGAAGGTTTTTCCATAGACTCTGTTGAAGTAGCAGTGTGCATAGTGGCATCCTTGGCTTCAGGATCTATTAAGAGTTTTTCGGCTCACATCTTTTTATGGAAAAGGTCAGTAAAAAGACTAAAGTGTTCTTGTTCAATGGTAGTTGGGATCTTGAGAACTGGAGGTTTGGCCTAGTAGGTTCGAGGAATTGGTATTTTAAAAGGGTCATGGATTCAGTGTTTTGGTATACTTTGAGAAGCTTGGAAGTCTTTTTCAATCCTTTTTAGTTGATCCTTCAATCTCTGAATCTTAGTTGCTTTTTTCCTTATTTCTTCAGTCTGAGCCCTTTGATCAACCAATTGCATAACTTTTTTTATACTTTTCCTCCAATTGGATCTGTAATTTAATCATCAACTCATAAACATCTTTTTGATATTCTGAGAGGTTATCATCTACTTTTTAGACTTGCAATGAAACCTTTTCAACCTTTGATTCTATACTTCGAAGAATCCGATTATGAACCTAAGCATTATTGGATTGCTAGTTAAGAACTGCTTCAACTGGCGACCTTTTGAATCAACTCCAGTAGGATCCTTGATGTTTTTCATGTTTTGAATTTAGGTATAAAGGTTGGTTTGGTCTGGAAAAAGAGGAAAATCTTCTTCTAAGAGAGGAGTTTGGTACATACAGATCTAAGGTAAAGGCTCAGGTGCTTGATTGATGGATGAAGCCGATTCTTTCTTAATCCATTTCAAGGCTTATTTGTAACAAGGGAGAGGGGTTATGCTTTGAGGGTGTTTATGGTAAGGTGAAAAGGTTTTGGGTTATGGTGATGGTTGAGTTGTAACAAGGTCTGGACCACATTTGATAATGTAATCATACTTGCCTGAAGGCTCTCCAAGCAATCCTACCGAAGGATCTCCATCTTCAAACCTCTTCCTCATATTATTCTCTGAACAACGCCCTTTCTTCTTCTTTGCCTTTGTCTTCCCAATCA
>CATIWR010035558.1:0-37500 GCA_949677035.1 Omphalea diandra
CTTAAGACTTTTTACTAATTTCACGAAATAATCCTTTGTAATTGTAGAAATCAAATCTTATCCCAAAGCAAACATGATCAATTATATTTTAAGGGACTAGGCTTCATTGGCTAGCTAAACATAGGATTATATAAAATAAAAAAAAAATAGGGTTCTTATAAGCTCAATAGGGCGTACTAAATGAATAAAATGATGGATGAAGAAAAAAAAAGGAAAAAGTGGCTAATCCTAAATTGCGTTAATCATTTTTATGCTTGTATTTGATAATGTGGTCTCAAAATGATAACAAATCAAGTTCTAGAGACTCTAGCACTATTTAAGAACTCACTCAACAAAGAATTCACAAAATTAAGCACATTACAATAAAAAGAGGATCAAACCTTTCTTTATAGTGTAAAAAAAATTGAATTTTAATTTTTTAAGAATTTGTAAACTTCTAAACCTTGAGATTTTCTTTAAATATAGTGATAATTAAATATCTATAATAGAAAACAAGATTTGTCATTTAAGAAAATGAATCTAAGGCATAGCTAAATATTTTTCGACCAAGTTAAGATGAAAATGAGGGAACTACTAAGCAAATAATGAGTCATAATAAAACAAGTAAAACAATTATTATTTTTTTTAATACATATATATATATATATATATATATATATATATATATATATATATATATAAATGAAGAAAGTAAGATAAAATAGGAACAATTAATCAAACAATACAAACCCTCCCCCACACTTAAGACACATTGTCCTCAATGTGTAGGATAAGTTTTTAGCACGAAATAACATAATAAAAAAAAACAAAGGGATTAGGAAACTTCCTTGGAATTTCAAGGCGCAGGTGGAGGCGACCGCGACAGAAGACGTTGCACCAAATCCCGAATTTGAATAAGGAGCTCTCCATGTTGAACTAATTGTTGAGACATTTGGTTTTGCATATCTTTCAAGCGATTTTGGCATTCATGCAATGTCTGAACATTGCGAAGTAGGTGGGACAGTAGACGTTGGGTAGGTTCACCAACTGTTGGTAGAGGTTTCTATGATGGTCCTGTTTGCCCTACATTAGCAAAAGCATCATCCTCGGAGGGTGAGTGAGCTGGGATAAGGAACCGTCAAGTATGGGCATGATCAACAGAGAAGAAGCTCAAATGGCAGAGTGTATTAGCAGTTATTGGGGACTCCATAGGAACCATGCGTGCACCTACAAAATCAACCCCTAAACTTGTAAAAAGATTGGTTAAGAGCATGAGGAAAACAAAATTTTCGTTCAACTGCGAGAGACGAACAACATCACGAATGCAAGTAATTAAAATAGGAGTTAAAGGGACACCTTTGATATTACCTAAACCATAAATCATTTTATTTGCAAGGTAAATATCACTAAGGCGCACTTCATTAAGAGAACTGGCCTTGGGAAAGACATTAGATGCCAACAATGTAACTATGACTTTCGAATGGGCATCCAAGTGCTTAGCTAAGTACCGTGAACGGTCCCGTTGGTAGCACACAACTAAGCCTAATTGAAAAGTGGCTCTAGACAAATTAAAAGTTTAATCACTTGGGATGTGATGCTAACCGATGATTCTATTGGGACCTAAAACAAGTAGAGGACCAACACTCGGAACTCCTAAAAAAGATGCGAGAGAAGTGCAAGTGAGTAGTACTCTCTGACCATGAATAAAAGAATGTATCTCTGAACAATTTTTGATCGTTTTGTTTTCAATGTTAGTGTAAAATTCACAAACTATTTGAGGGCAATATTGACCCTGAAAATCCAAGATGTGTTCCCATCCTAACGTATGAAATGCAGCTTGAATGCTGAGTGACGTATCAACGTCTGAAGTAATAGAATGTTCACTAATGAATTTATGCAAAATATGCTTATCGTACTAAGTCGAATGGACCACGGAAGTAAGTCGTGTGTCATCGAAATTGGTAGTGAGTTGAGTAGGGCATTTCGAAGGCCAACGCCAAGACATAAGAAGCAATGATAGAATTACGGGGAAAACAACTCACCAACACAACCAAAAATAAATAGAACTATCAGAAAAATAGTTCAGCAAGCTAGTATCCAAACAGAGTGTAGAATCACCCGCAATGAAGTACGAGAAACAATTAAAGCATAACCTTAAGTCCTTAAGGCAAAATTTAAATTGACAAATAAATAAATAATAAATAAATAAATAAATAGGAAGGACTTACCATAAAAAATTTCTAAAAATCGAAGTGGGGACGGTAGGTTTGGCGTAGTCAAACATAGTCATTTGAAGATCTGTCATGATTAACATCTCTTGATTACGCTTAATCTTCTCTTGACGTTGTTGTCTTAAATTTTGATGAAAAGTTCTCTCTATTTCAAGATCTTCAGGTTCTAGTTCAGTTGTATTATTTCGAGTCATACACCACTGAAGTCTCTGAAAAGACTAGAGACCACAACGAAAATAAAACAGGAAGGGTAAAATAGGACGAGAAAAAAATTAAGAAAGAGAAAAATGACTAAATTAATCGGTGTTCCTAATATTTTAGTCCCGACAGCAATGTCAAAAACTTGATACGATCTGTTGCTAACACCTATAAATCAAGTAAGCAAATGCACCTATCGAGTATAATATAGCATAGGAGTATCGAGTGTCGATCCCTCAAGGACTAAAAATACTAGTATTAACTCTTTCTCTATTATTTAACCGTTAAATTTAAGTGAATTAATTTATTAGATTAAAATAAAATAAAATAAAATAAAATAATTCAATAAACTAAAATAATGAAAATATGAACTAGAGAGTGAGAAAAAGGCAATCAATATGACAAGTAGCACTCAAGTATTGAATCCCCCTAAGACTTATTAAGAAATTGATTCTCTGACAATACAATCTAATTCAATGTTTATGAAACCATGGAAATTCCTTTAGTATGTTAAAGTCTTTCTCAAGATCATTAACATCTAATTCTAGGTTGATTAATTGGAATCTCTTCCTAATTAAAACCCCTAAAATTGCTTTATAATTTTTTGAATTTCACTATTAGATTTGACCCTAATCCGGAAGATTTATGTTATCCTATCTCTAAAGGTACATGCAACTCCTTTCAATTGTGCTAAATCTATTTAATAACTTGATTTCTTAATCTAAGTTTAAAGAATTAAGAAAGAATCAATATTCTGAATATATCAATTCAAGGAAATTAAGAACAAACACAATTGAATTCCATAATAATGAAAAGATTGTATTATCTAAAAAATCACAATTCAAAACTCATCTTAGGGTTCATCATACCCAACTGTTAGTTCATAATTGAATTGCTAACCAACATCAAAATAAATAGAACATAAAATAGAAAAGTTTTCATAATAAAATTTGTGTATTCTTCAATTCTCTTCGAGCTTGATGGTTAATCAATAATTCTTCTCTTGTGGATAGATTCTTCTCTAGAAAATAAAAATTCTCTAAAAATTAATTCTAATAATAATTCTCATCTCCCTTTTACAAAGACTTCCTCCTCTATTTATAGTCCCCTATTCTTCTTTAAATTAGGAAAAATAACATCATTTACAAATTAGGAATTGTAACAAACCAAACTTCCTCTCTTCTGAATAGGAGCCAGTAAACTTTTCATAATTGCATGGTCTTCTCGGGTCTTCCTAATTTGAATGGAAATTGGACTTAAACTTTGTCTGAAAAATATTAAAATTGGTCCCCAAGTAGTCAAATTTCTTTTTGGTCCTGAACTTTTGAAACTGTACAATTTCATCCAGAAAACTTTCATAATTCGTCAGTAAGCTCCAATTTCCAGGATTGCCTAAAATTATTAAAATACAAGCCAAAAGAAAGACATTATCTAGTATTTTTTTTCCAAATCTCAATTAATAATAAAATTGCCCTAAAAAATACTAAAAATAAATAATATCAACTATAATATTAAATATAAATTAATATTACATATACAATTTATGCTATTCTCAAGTTTAAGAGTTTGCAGAACTATTTTATAATTAAATTGTACAAGTTTAGACAATATGATATGTTATGATGATTGAAAAGGTTAATTAACATTTAAGTTCAAATATATTAATTAAATGGTATACTTACATTATAATTAAATATAAATACTATAAATATCAAATGTAAAATAATTAGATGTTAAATAATTATACCACATAACTTATTATAATGATTTGAAACTGATTGTCATTAATTTACAAATAGAATGCTTAAATATACTGCAATATTAAATATAAATTAACATTACATATATAATTTATGCTACTCTCAAGTTTAAGAGTTTGCATAACTATTTTATGAGTAGATTGTACAAGTTTATACTGATTAAAATACAATCATTGTACAGATTAAACATGAACGATCAGCTATTAAATAAGCATATCATAAAATTTGTTATAATAATTAAAAAAGAATCCATAAAATTTAAATGTACATATGCTAGTTACTGTAATGATTTGTTGCTTTTTGCATTTTAGATTCAAATTCCATGACTTCCAAGTTTGTTTTATAATTAGGCTATCTTACTATATACTAAGTATAAATATTGTTAGTATTAAATAAAAATTAGATCATATTAAATAATTAATTGATTATATGATATGATATATTTTGGTGATTGTAAAGGCTACTTAACATTGAAATTCAAATATAACTATTAAACAATATAATTTACACATATATAACACTATAGCAAGACTTTAATGGCTAATTACATTTATTATATATTTTTGACTAACTGTTTATTTGGTACAAGAAAATGATAAAAAAAATAAAGTTTATATCAAAACTAAATATAAAGGTCATATGTGTAGATTATACATATTTTTTAAAAATATATTAATCAATAGTGTATTCAAAAAAGAAAAAGCTAACACATGCAATTTTAAAGTTAGACATTGATGGTTATTTAAACCTGTTACATATTTATGACTAAAAGTCTCTCAGGTGTTATGAAAAAGGTAAGAAATTGTTTATGCAATATCTCTACCATCATTCATTGGCATTGTCACATGAACATTTTCATTGTATAAATGATTTGCAATCCCACATGAACGTATGTATTGGATAAATAGTAAATGAAAATGATTTGCATCCCACATGTGAATCAGATAACCATAAAGATGACACTTGCACTATTGCATTTGGGACATTTGAACATATATGTAATGTTTTTATAGTTGCATGGCAAATTATCTTATATTGTGTGCATGTTATAGCACCATAAATAATAATGTTTTAAAGCTTATTTAAAAGTATAAGTAGCATATAAGGATTAGGAGATGGATGGAGGTGATAAAGGAGTGAAGAAGAGGGACTAAAAGAGGAAAAGTGAACTTTCAACTAATGGAAATGAGACACCATGATTTGTCTATTAGAATAGGTTTATAAATTGAATTTTTCATCCTTTAAGAGCATATTAGAGAGGAAAAATATGAGAGGCAATAGAAGAAAGAAAGAAAAAAAAGAAAGGAACGAAGGAAGAAAAAGAAAAAGAAGAATGTGAGGGAGAAGAGTGAGCTACCAAGGAAGAAACTCTAAGCGTTAGTTGGTTTTAGAAAAAAAGATAAGTTAATTTATCTTCTTTCCACATGAAATCACTCCCTCATGACATTTTAATCATGCATGGTTGGAGTATTTGAGGTACAACTCATGTATGAAGGTTATTGCTTAAGAAAAACATAGCTGATTTATGAAGGTTATAGCTTAAGAAAAACATAGCTGATTATGTTGGTTTTGTTGTTAGAGCAGCTTGTTGCACCCACAATTTTATAATTCTAAAAGAGGAATTTGGGAAAGTGTAAACTATGAAAGTTGTAGTTTTATTCCCCATCTAAAAGCATGTGAAACTGTTTTGTTTAATTTGGTGTGTGTGAAGAGCTATGGCTCTTTCATTAGTACTGGTTCATAATCAACTGAAATCTCTTCAATCTTTTTGTTTTCATATATTTGTTGACCTTATGCACTGATTTAGACAAAGTGCAAGATACGAAATTTGTAGGATTATATCTCCTCTAAATACCTATGAATCATTTTTTTTTTTAGATTTGTTGTGCGAAAAGAGATATGTCTCTTTTATTGTGACAAACCATGAACCTGATGAAACCTGTTTCATCTCTTAATTCAGTTTTTCTGGAATTTGATGGTTATATAATGGGAATTTGGTGATGTGCCAAAATTGAAAGTTGTATGTTTGTGTCTAATCTACATGTCTACAAAATAGTTTTACCAAATATATCATGTTTGATGAGATACTGATCATTTATTATGACTAATTCTTTATGTGTTGAAAACCTGCTCACCTTGAGTTTGACCATTCATTTTGGTGACCTTATAGATTGAATTTGATAATGTGTAAAACATGAGAAATGTTCATATATGTGTGATATGTATCTGCTGGTAAATCATTTTGTACAATTTTAGATATACCTATGACTACAAGACCTAGTCAGACTGAGACGATATTGAAACTGGGTAGAATTCAAAAATTCACCACATTTTTTATGTCTTTTATTAATTTGAAATTTGACCATGTTGTATCATTATGTGTCCAGTTTATTTGAAAAAAGAATCAAATCTTTTGGATAAGTATAGTAGGAGTTATTATAGTTAGACTGTAGCAAGGTTAAGCTACCATACAAGAAAAATATACATAAACACTAGGTCCATTTGCATAAAATATGACCATAGTTGCATGCCAAGAATTCATACTCATTTTGACATACTTATAAATATGTATGTATCGAATTTTAGGATCTCAACACTTTGAAAAAGCCCAAGAAAGGTCCAAACCTACCATAAAGGTTGGTCACATTGGATTCTAATGTGTTTGTGAGATGATTTTTATGACATGGTTATGTTCTATTACACGTATATGTGATTTAATTGTGACATTTTTCATGTGAATACAAGTTAAGTGATAAGTATATGATATTAATGATTACTTTGTATATCATTGTGAATGAACACTTATGAAACTAAAAAGATATTGTGACCGAATTGTCAAAACACTTGCAAATCACTTAGAAAAAGGGACCAATATGTCCTATTGGCACATGTTATTGATCAAATGATTCACTTGTTATATGTTGGCCAACAAAATCAAATGTCACTTGAATCACATGAGTTCCTGATAGCAAGATTTGCCTTGCAAGGTCACAACAAAATCAATATATTGCATTTGCACTTTCATAGTCAATTTTTATACTTGTAATGTACCCTGATGATATTTGATTATTGGTTGTGCCATAAGAATTTGATTATTGTTTTTTTTCAATGAGTAGCAACTCACTAAATCACAATTATATTTTTCAAATACTGAAGCATAAGGTTTGGATACTTTAAAGCATAAAGTTTTGCATATAAACACATATAGCTCAAGTCGTCTACTGAATTCCTGCTTTCTCTCTCTTTTTATGTCATATACATATATGTAGATAGGAATCAATTTGTAGTCACTAACCTTAAACATTAGTTAACATACATGTACATTAAACACATGTTGGATTGTGTGTGTATGATGAATTAACCTTTTTGCATATGTATTTTTGGACATGAATGTCATGATTAATAAATGAAAATAGTGGTTATAGTTTAATTATCTTAGCATTATTCTAATAAATGTATTTCGCATATGGACAACTAAATCTAGTTGGTATGGAATGCGGGTTTGGTCTAACTTAGGAGAAGCTTTTAAAGCTCCATGCTAATTTTAGTTGCTTATGCTACCGGTTGTTTTCGTTGTGTCTTCCGCGAGAAATTTGGTAGTTTTAGTCTTCTTTTAATTGGCATTGATTTCTTGCTCAGATTTTTTCAAAATTTGAAGATAAATTTTATTGCATTTTTTAATTGGCATCTAAAGAAATTTGCACATTTCTTGTCATGGGATTATCTAAAGTTTGTCATCAGTTTAGATGTAGTAACACTAATTTTTAGAGGATTTTTCAATTTTATATATATATATATATATATATTACTTATTTTGGCACCTTTTAATCAAATCCAATTATCTAATCATAGAACTAATCATGCATACATGGCTTAGAGGTATATGTTCTATGGTAACTTACCAAATTATTTTAGAGACAATAGCAGGATCAAGTATCCCAATCGTGTATTAGAACATCACTGGGTTACAATGGCATATTCAAACTCATCGAGTGGAAATAAGGGGAAACGGCAATTAAACTTCAATCAAAACTTAGCTTTTGTTTTTTTTAAGCTTTCACTCGCTTTTCTTCATTACCCGCCACTTTCACTTAATACATCCTATGTTGCTATTACCCATGAAACAATCATTGGAGCAGCCCTAATATAAAGGGATAGCATAAACAGTGGTTAGTGGTTAGAATTTAAGTGTGACATGCTTGGTTTCACTTTCTATTTTTTAAAAAAAAGGGTTGGGGGCCTCAAATTTGGTAAGGAAGGGATCAGAACAAACCACAAACAAATGGGTAAAAAAATAATAAAAAAAAAAGATTAATACTTGACTTTTTTCAAAGGTTTCCTAACTCACGTTCTTTCCCCTCGATTGTCAACCACCTGGATCGCCCCAAATCGAGCATGTGATGCCAAGAACCATGGCTGGGGCCATCAAATCGCATAGAGGGAACATGTGGTATTAGGTGAGGAAGCGATTATGCTTCTCCAACAAAAATAGAGATTGTAGAGAAATCCAAGTTGCAAAATCGCGCTCTTTAATGGCAAAACGGATTAGGGTTTTAGATGTAGGTAAGAGTTGCATGTGCGGTTGAATATGGGAAATGTAATCGAAGTTAGCAGATGAGAAGTTTAATGTGCATTTTCGCATGTGATGTATGTAATGATGGAATAAGAGTTAGGTTAGAGGAGATGGAGAGGGCTGCAATCCTTAGGTTGGGAAAAATAACAAGAGGCAAATGAGGGGAAAAAAAATTAGAAACCGTGATTGTCTAGCCTTAGAGGGAGCTTATATAAAGAGATTTGAATGGTTGGATGACTGGATAGTCATCTGGATGGCGTTAATTAGATAAGGTTAAGGCTTGGGGGTGGGTGCCTATGCACACCATTTAGAGCTTAGGTTGAGGCCTTTACCGGCTTCTGAATGGGCTAATCTTCTTCCTTTGCATGCCAATTTGATTTATGTTTATTTTTGTTGTTCTCTCATTGTCTGGGATCTGGTCTACTTCCTTGCAATGAATTGATTTTAATTGAAGCAACCCCATCCAAAAGTCTATTTACATTATATATTTTACTATAACTTTAATTTAATAGCAAGAGAATTAAATAAATTATTCAGCCATTATTTAAAATGTATAAAATAACTAGTTTTGGTACTCTATTATAAAATGAATCTTTGTATAATAGATTTTTAATTAAGATTGGTTATTGATTTCATCTCATATTTTTATAATATCTTAAGCTTTATAGTGTTCTTTGAAATTATAGCATACTTTTCCTTAATATATAATTTTTTTAAAAAAAATATTTACCTTAATATATTAATTATTAATAGTTATTTACAATTATTTTCTCTAAGTTCACATTTAACAAGTCTAACCATTTTTTCTTTATTTAGTAAGGTGTATAAGTAGACACTTAATATATCCATATAATACAATTCTACTTTCTAATTTCACGTAGCCCATCCATAGATTTGTTAACATTATATATTTTAATAACATATGTATTAAACAAATGATTGATCAATTATTTAAAATGTATAAACTAATTAGTTATTAAACAAATGATTCATTATTTATTTAAAATGGATAAAACAATGAGTTTCAACATTCCATTATAAAATGAAACATTGTAGAGAATGTTTAATTGAGATTGGTTGTTAGTTTCAGCATATATTTTTATAATATCTTATTAAGATTTATATTATACTTTGAAACTAACAGCACACTTTTTTAATAATATGATCTAAAAAAATATTTATCTTAGTAACTTACTTACAAATTGTTATTTGCTATTACTTATAGTTTATTTTTATATTTAATGGTTTAGTAAGATGTATGAACGATTGCTTTTAATATATCCATATAATATAAATAGTAACAAAATATAACTAATTAAAATTTGATCTTATTTTAATCAATGTATTGGTGGAATTATGAACGGTATAAAATGTACTATTTTTTAATTTTATGTATCTCAGTGACATGCGTTTGGCGTTCAAATTCACAATGTCATCTTCATTATTTTGATATACTGGATATGCTTTAAAACTTATAATATATTTTTCTTATATATATATATATATATATTACAAAAGTTATTTATCGTTACTTATAGTCTATTCTTATATTTAATGACTCACTATTTTTTATCTCCCCTGATTTAGTGAGGTGTATATATATGATCGTTTTTCATATATCCACATAATACAAATAGCAATAGATTATAACTTATTATTAAAACTTGATCTTATTTTAATAAATGGATTATTATGATTAGTCGTTGTATAAAATATTCTATGCTTTAATTTTATTTATCTTGGGGCTATGAAGCTGATATTTAATAAGTGCTTGTAATGAAAGTACTTTAAAAACATTTAGCAACAATTACAATGTTGTTTTCCTGCTGTAAGTCTTCCTATAATGCAATGTCCTTATAATTTAAACCTTGGAAATCCATATATCTTAACAACTTGATTATAAAACTACTATTACTTATAGTATACTTTTAAATATATTAAGCATAACTATTTTTGCTTTTACAAAATAGAGATGCATAAATAATCGATTTGAAAATATTCATAAAATATTAGGCTTGATGGATTATATTTTATTAAATATTGATCTCATTTCACTAAATGTGTTATTATATCTTATTATTATATGAAATATGTTCTTCTTTTGTTTTATATCTCTCAAAGATATGAGCTTAGTTATGTGAGATGTTTAGTTCCTATTGTTAATATATTTTTTATAATTGTGCATTGCATTTTCAGGCATACTGTAATTATTAAAAATTAAAGCTACATTTCAGTTGCGTTTCAATCAAACAAAATTTTCCCTTTGTTGGTTGTTCACATTTATAACGTAATTAGTTTGGTGTTTTCGTTCAATATAAAACTCAATAAGCTATACTTTATTTCGCTCACTCCTTAATTGAGGCAAGATATTTTGTTTGGCTTGTTAGAATTCATAGAATAACTTTTTTTAATTTTATTTGGTTGGTCTTATTCATCATTATAGATCATGAAAAATCTACTATTCATTATGACATTATTTTCTCATGGATTTAGATTATAATCTTCTTATAATATAAGTCTTATAAACACATACATGTTAATAATAAAAGCATTTAACAAGAAAATTTTGGGTTTATTAGAAAAGATGTTTGTATGCTATAAGGCTACTTACTTTTGTGAGAGATGAAGTATTGTTCATTGCACGTGAATTTTGTTCCAATCAGTACATTTTTTAATGAAGTTTACAGAGGTTTTATAAAATAATTGAGGTTAGCATTTCTATGTACAATAAAGCTCAGGCATCTACTTATTTACTTATGATGTAAATCTTAATATGGCATCCCATATTAAGTATGGATTCTAATAAAGTCAATATGCTTGAAGTGTAGTTCTTTTTTAGACAAACTTTGAAATGATCAAGCCTGTTATTTCCTTAATTCTCAAAGGCATAGTATATTATTGTTTATTAATTAGGTCTCTATATTTATTGTTGGGCTGCATAACGTGCATGGTCACTATTGAGCCTTGTGTTTGAACTTTGATTTTTGGATGAAGTAATCTTTCAAGCTGACAAAATATTTAAATTTCATGGTGTGTCAATGGTGGTTATGTTTATTATTTTGCTCTTCACTAGTTTAGAAATCAATATATTATTTAGCTTTAGATCATTAGGATTTGACTTGCTTATTTGACAAGCCCTATAATTAAATATACATCTACAACATAGAAAAAAAATCATATATATATATATATATATATATATATATATATATATATATATATATATATGTTGGACTAGATTGGTCAAACTTAAGTTAAATTTCTCTTTTGATCTTGATAATATAGATTAAAAGATACTAATGTTTGTGTTAAGTGTTTTTTTTGTAAAAAAAAAAAGATAAGAATTGAAATCTCCAAGTTTTCAAAAACTAGCTTGTAATTCGCACCCAAGCTCGTGATCATCATTTTACTTGTCGCGACCATTATTCACTAACAATATGGAACCCAAACATGTAATGTGATTCGCGGTCTTAATCATGGTGGGCTCGTGATCACAACCTTCAAACCATTTCAAAAAGCACTCCAATAGTCACATGGGAAACCTGTTGAATTATGCCACGTGTCCATGCAGTTGTTCCATAATTTGAAGTTCATGATTGCAAAGTATTTGGTGTGATCGCGAGTTACTTTCAAGAAGGAACTAAAAGGGACAGTTCGTTTCACGGTGAGGCTTGTAATGCATTATTCCAATGCTATTTTAGATCGCGACTGCGACCACCCTGTTTATGATTGAGACATCTGTAAAAAGTGAAGTGTTCCAATGGCTAATTTTGAAGAACCAATGATCAAATGCCACATGTCACTAGCTTGTTAGACATATTTGAAGATATTAATCGTGAAAGGGTAATTTTCAACACAAAATGTCAATCGTGATCACAATTATATGATCTCAGCTATGAAATTCTAAGCATTTAATGCAAAGTTGCCTACTAAATCTTGGAAATTTGCACTAGGTTTCCTTAGCAACAACTTTTGAATGCATGAGAACTAACATGTATTATTCCCAAACTCTTGCAAATTGATTTGTCAATCCTCTGTCTCTTAATTACTTGTGTATTTTATTTGTTAAGAGTATTCATTACTTGTAAAAGGTTAACTGCAAGTCTTAAATATTAGGTTTTGCGTAAGGGGTGTCAATGAACCAAACCTGCTTGCAAGCTACTTAAAGCTCGACTCGATAAAAACCGATTCAAACTCGACTCGTTTATTAAATGAGATTTAAAATCAAGCTCGAGCTCGACTCATTAATTTAACGAGTCGAGCAGTACTTGACTTGTCAAATAGTGAACTAACTCGATAATAAATATAATTATATATTTTTATTTATAATATGTATAAAACTACTTTTAAAAAATATATAGCAAATAATATATATTTCATATTGTAATTTACATTTACAGTGTAATATCTAATTCTTATAATTTTTTTAATGTAAATATTAATAAATATATTAAGTTTTTAAAATAGAAATCTTATTTTTAAAAAAATATTAATAATTTTATTTATAATTTAATTCTAATAAAAAATTTTAGCTCAATTAAACTTGTTTAGGCTAGCAAGCTTTATGCAATCTTGAAGATATATTAGTTGAGCTTGACTCGTTCATTAAATGATTTTTAAATACTCAACTTGAGTTTGACTCATTTATAAATGAACCATGATTAAGCAAGTTAATACTCAACTCGACTTGTTTACACCCCTAGTTTTGGGTTTTAGAGTGAGCCTTAAGTGTGTAAAAAACTCTTGTAAGGTTGTATGTTAGCCTCAAACATGAATTGTAACTAGGGTTAGGTTTAAGCTTGTAAAACATAAGTGGGTTAATGAAATCCCCAATTGGAGAATTAAGGAGTGCATGTAGAGTTGGTGAATACCCAAACTACTATAAATTCTTATGCATTGAATATCCAATCAAGAATGAATTCTTATGCATTGATTTTTTGGAGAAGTTCCATACTTGCAAGCAAGGGCACATCAAATTCGATTGTCTTAAGCTCAAAAAGAGTAAAAAAGATGAAGTAAGACAAGGAAAAGAAGAGTTTCAAAGATAGTTGGGATGATGATGACTCAAGTGAAGAAGAGGAAGATAGAAGACTTAGGCATGCAAGTATGGAACTTCTCCAAAATCTCTTAAAAGAAGAACTAGTGGAAGGTTTTCCAAAGCTAAAGTTCATCAAGGATAAGACATGTGAACCTTATCAAATGGGGAAGCGACACTAATCTTCTTTCAAAACCAAAAATGTTGTAAGTACTTCTAGACCACTTCAACTAATTGAAATGGACTTGGTTGGACCTACTAGAAATGCTAGATTAGGTGGTAAGTATTATGCATTTGTTCTTATTGATCAAGTTTTACTAAGGCTAGTTTCTTAACTCATTATGGAGATGCTTTTGATGTATTTAGTGCATTTTTAAATGGTTTTTATGAAAGAAGAAGTTTATGTTGAACAACCTCTAGGTTTTGAGTCTCATGATTTGCCAAACCATGTTTTCAAACTAACTAAGGCCTTGTATGGACTAAAACAAGCTCCTCGATCTTGATATGAAAGGCTTATTTATGAAAAAGCATAATAAAGATACACTTATTATTCAAATTTATGTTAATGATAGTGTATTTAGCACTACTAAGTGTATGACTAAGGAATTTAAAATGAGTATGATGGAAGAGTTTAAATTTTTCCTTAGATTATAAATCAAACAATGCCAAGAGCACATCTTCTTCAATCAATCTAAGTACACGAAGGAGCTACTCAAGAAATTTGGGATAAATGGATGCAAGATAACCAAGATAAAATTTATTGAATGCCAAAGCCATAAAATCTCTCATACTTATTAGTATTTTTTTTATGGCACAAGGGGTGAAACTTCAATAATCCTTCTTACAATAAAACCAACAAAGACTTGTACTTGAAAAAGGATAAGAAAAGCAACAACAAAAATAAGAGTTACAGGTTCCTACTCAACCTCCTTCTCTTCCCCCTCATTTCTCTATCCATTATTGATAAGAAGATTGACAAACTCCTAAGAATCATGAATCAAAAATTCAAGCTTCTTAGTCATCTCCAGAGTAATATAGTGGATCTCCAAAAGAAAATGGTCTTTACTCCTCGTTATCTTCCTTACTTCAAGGAGAAGGGTACTGAAGAATAAGAAGAAGATCAAGAATAAGGTGGAGATGATGACGCTTTCCCCACCTTCTAGTTTCTTTTTTTATCTTTTTATTTCTGTTTTTCATCTTAACTTTCATTTTCCTTATGTTTCTTTTATGATTTTTTACTTTTTAATTGTAAGGCCTAACATGTGATCAAACATATGTATATATTTAAAAATTTTTGGAATGTTTTAATAAAATTTCTCTTACTTTAATGTGTATCTCTATTGTCTTTTTATTATTGCAAATGCTCATTATTCTCACTAAGTTTGATTAAGGATTGTGCTTCATCCATCTCACTTGTTCTTCCTTATCACCTCTTTTTTTTTTTATCTTGATAAAAAGGGAGGGAAATTAGATAATTATATGTAAAATGAAATGATAATATATTGGAATAATGTGAACAACAAAAGGGGAGCATTGATAAAGAGGGAGTACATTTAAAGCTCTAAAATCTTATGCCTTAATGTTATTCACATATTTGCAACTCTAAGTGACCATAACTTTTAACTTTATGTTGACTTCAATATGCAAGCTAGAGTTTATATACTTTGCAAATTCAATTTAGATTATTAAAATTAAAAAGGGGGAGAACGTTGGACTAGGTTGATCAAACCTAAGTCAAACCTCTCTTTGATCTTGAAAATATAGATTGAATGGTACTAAAGTTTGTGTTAAGTGTTGAGATAATGGAAATTTAGAAAGTTGTTCCGAAGATTTCTTGAGTTCTTCATTAGAAGTCTTTAAGTTAGAAATAAGCTTATTAAGCTTATTTAAACTTTAAATCCTCAAGTTGACTTCTTTTTTCTCACACTCATCGACTTTCATTCTATACTTCAAATGAGTATAGTCAGATGTCCTTGCTATTATGTGAGGGAGAGTAGCTTAAATTTATGCAATTGTATGTTTATGACACATCCAATAAAGTGCAAAACAGAATGTTTTTTATAAAAGACCCTAAAATGGCAAATTTTTAAACATTAGTATTATTGAAGGGGACATTGATTATGATGAAACCTTTGTCCCCCCATAATAAGATTAGAGGCCTTTAAGATCCTTTTACCATTTGCATGTCACATGAATTTTAAACTTTTTCAAATTGATGTGAAGAGTGTATTTTTGAATTGCCTCATTGAATAGGAATTTTATATTGAACAACCTTCTGGTTTTGAATCTCATACTTTCCAAATCATGTTTTCAAATTAATTAAAGTCTTGTATGTAACATCCTTATCCACATTGATTGGTATTCTCACAGACATTGCATAAATGATTTGTAATCTCACATGAACATAAGCAATGGATAAATGATCATTTAGACATTTGAAATGGATAAGCATGACGATGATACTTGTACCATTGCATTTGGGACACTTGAACATATATGTAATGTTTGTATACCAAAGTTTGCTAAAGGACTTGCGTAAAGTTCAATCCTACATGTGCATGGTTTTTCTTTGCTTGTTCCAACAAATTGACCTTAAGAACCTAAAATTCTATAATGTTTGACCACCTTTCCGTCACAGAAGAAAAACATAATGTTGTTGCACCTGCTCGTGAAATATGAAGGCGACTCCAATAATAGTAGCATTGACGTGCAAGAAATCTAACTTTGAACTATCGAATCATGGCCGGAAAATTTTAATAGTTGTTGTGACTTGAAGCCGACAAAATGGGCATCTGGAAACAGCAGATGAGCATCTACGACAAAGCACATGACCACAAGGAACAATTGTCATGTCAACTTCATTGCTCAAACAAACCCGACAAACCCATGCTGCTTTCGCTGTATCTGCTTCTTTTGCTGCCACATCAGCCTTTTCCTGTAGAGATGTTTCATACAACATTAAAAAAGTTTCCAAGATCTATAAACAATCAACCACAGATATAAAATTCTCACAAACATAATCTTGAAAATACGTCTTATCTAGTACTCCCACGGAAGACACAACACCAGAGCTGCTTAAGCACATAAATATGCATCTACTCTCAAGTAGTACATAATCTTGAAATTATATTTCATAAAGGCACAATACAAGTTGCTTAAGCATACAAGTATATGTGTTCATGCTCAACATTCACACACCTTTAGCTATATGTTCCTTCTGAGTTGTACTACTTGAATAAATCTATTAATGAAATTCAGGCAATGCTGAATTTGCCACAACTTTCTGGACATCAAAGGTTCTAAAATTTTAGCCTAGCTGATTTTCAGATAACTCCAAAAAGAGAGAGGAAGATTATGGTTTTTATAATTGTCAACAATCACCCCAGGTTAGGGAAAGGAAAAGTGGAAGAATAAAATATATAAGTGCAAGAAGAAGAATTAGATAGGAAATTGTCATGTTCTTCAGACAAAATATTATGCCGAACTCTAAATTGAAATTGTAATTTCATAATTTAGTAACATGAATAATCAACCTGGATTGCAAAATTGCTTCACACACCTGTTCAAGCAAAACTGCTGCCTGAGACTCTTTCAACTGTTCCTGCAGAGTTATTGTTCTTTGCAGAAGGTATTGCTTCTCTTCATCTATGTTGATCCCAGCTGCAGAAAGCATTTCATGAACTGCCTGCACAAGTTCTGCAGCTGATACTCCACCATACTCAACCTCTTTACCACCCTGCAGTTAACAATGAAAAGGTGGTATCAGCTAAGCACTCAACTGAATCCAACCACTGTAATTAATCACTACTGAAAATTATTACTCATGGTCTCCACAGAGACTAGTCCCTTCGGCATCTGAACAAACAAAAGCAAAAGTCAGACAATCCTGTTACCAAACATGTTTAACAGGCCAGAAGGTTCCACAATTAACCATCTCCAGGATGCTTTTGTCTGTGCAAAAAGCAAGAGAAAACCAACTCCCAAGAGCCCCCACCCCCCACTTTCTTTTTTCTGTCAGACAAGAACAAGGAATTAATACCCCACATACGGAATTCACTACTAGTTCCCAGCATCTTGAGGTTAAACGATTTTATGAACAAAAGAGACTTCAATATGAACGAGAAGCATATGATGTCTGAGAATAACATGGTTCTATCCAGATGGGTCCCACAACATTCGGATTAGAACTATGTTCATAATGTTATGACATCAAACCATTCAAGTACTGAATGGAAAACAGGTATAAAGCCCAAACCTGATAAGGATTTGTTTTTGCCCTTCCAGAACTTTCTGTCACCTTGACAAGAGCCCTTGTATCAACCACATGACTAACATCTGGCAAAGTTGCTGAGGAAGCCTCATTTCCCATTGATATGCTTTTAAATGAGAAGATTTGTGAAGAAAGCAGAGGCTTGACCACTCCTGGAGCAGTTTCCACCTTGAATCTATAAAGAGCCTGGCCAGCTGATGGTTTAACATCCTCAGGAACTCTACCATATTTCAACTTCTCTCCATTCCGAGACCGCCAAGCCACTATTTCTCCCTTATAAAAGGGTCTCAAAGGATGAAGTTGCACATGAAGAGCATCTGGAGGCAATATTTCCTGCCCCACCAATTTATTACTTGTAGTAGATTTAGTTTCTCTCTTGTCACAGTGAAGTTTCAGTAAATTGAGAATTCCAGTTTCAGAACCTTCAGAACATAAGAAAAGGGATCCTATAGGTAGCGGTGCAGGGAAACCTAAAACCTGGCTTACAACAATTGCAAGAACATCAAGAACGGATATACAATCAGGTGGTTGAGCAACCAAAATAGAGTTTTCTGACGGATTTACAAAGTACAGACTCCGGTGTTTGGATCCTCCTTCCCATTCTGGAACAAGAGAATTTTTATCGACAAGGGTGATATTTACATACTTTGGTAGAAGAATAAAACGGGTATGGAGAAATTTAACAAACTGCAACTTTTCCGCAACAAATTCTAGTAAGTTTTGTATTTTTTCTAGAGGAAAATTATCAGTAGCAGGAACATAACCAACAATGCAATTTACAAGAGTCCATACAGCAGTCTGAAATGATCTGCTTGACAACTTCTCTCTGATTAGTAGTAATGGGACAGACCCAATGATTTCCAATGTCTGCAAATCTTCTTCCTTATCAAGTTCCTAAAAACAGAATACAACTTTGCCAAATTACTACAACGTTTTAACATGGGAAACATCCAAGCTTGAGATATGATAGGTTGAGGAAAACATTTTCAGAAACATAAAAGCAATTTACCTCTATGACCACATCAGATAACTTCCTAATGCCCAGAGTAATACAAATTCTCTCAGGAAGATCTGGGTGAACAAATCTTAACCGCGATGCGTCAATATATCTGATGTATCGAGAGCCATAAGAGTCAATGTACACACAGGATTTTGCATGAACAAGTCTACAACCATCATCTGGAACTATCGCATCCAATTTCCAGTTGACTGCAGCAGACATATTTGCCTCAACAATCATATCACAAAGAAAAACCAATATTCCCATCACAGCACGGAGTTCATTTGGATTTAAACGCTGATATCCACAGGCTTTTTGGAGATTTGATAGAAGATCTCTTGCAGCATCAACTGATAGCATCTCCTGAAGTCCCAACTCTTTAAGAATTTTAACAAAAGGAAGATATGACGTAGGAAGTTCAAATGCAAATGGTGACAGATTAACTGTCAAGCGAACAAACAGAGAGTTTGCTGTCACCATGCGTGTTCCATTTGCTGCAGGTAGAAAAGCCACCGTCCGCAATTCTTTTATATCTGCATAACAATATATATATGTATATAGCACAATCTACAAGGTGAACAATTTGACTGAGAATTGCAAATGGGCAACAGTACAGAACATAACTTCAACCACTGCAATGTCTAACTAGATTATAGAAATTTGTTGCAAGAAGAGAAACACTAGCTCAATGCTTGAACAATAATCATTTATAGGCCATGCAACTTTTTACATTTGAACAATCTTATAACTGATAAGTGGCAAACTAATAACTAAACCACAGTTGTACAACATTGCACCAGTTTTGTTATCCTCCACTTTGTCATATCTTTCTTCTATAAATAGTTCTTATACAAGAAAGTGAAACAATATATTTGTAATATGCTGCGGCAAATTAATCAAAATTTGAATCAGAGATGAAGATGAAAAAAAGGAAAAGTACGAAAAAGAAAATGAAAACTGGTAGGAGATCAGTATGGAAAAAAAAGTACCAACATAATGTAAACCAAAATATTATTAGTGTTGTGAATCAACATTAATGACCCAAAATGAAGAATTTCCCCCTTTTTTCATGAATAGAAAGATTAGGGCAAGGCAAGAGAAGCAAAATGGAGATACCTGAAGAAGAGAGGGAACCCCAAACCCTATCCAGGTATCTCAACACTGTACAAGAAGCTTCATCAACTGTCATCACGCCTGATGCAGTGGGCCAGTGAGCAAGAGTGTCTTCACCACCATTTCTTCCAATCACCTGAGACGCATCATCATTAGCAAAGATGTACTTGGAAAACATATTACTCTTGCATAACTATAGAAGCACAGTAAAAATCTATTACCCTCAGATGATTTAGAACTGTAGAAAAAGCTGGAGGACTCCTCAGATGGAGTGCTCCCCAAGAGAATTCTGGCGGAACAACATTATGTCTGGAAAGGATGGGAGAACAACTCCAAGCCAAAGGCCAATCCTTCAACAGGATAGCTTCACTATATGAAGTAAGCACTCTCTTGCCAGAACCACTGGGAAATCCCAGTTCAGCAGGTACACATGCAATCTTACCGATGACATTACAGAAATTATTGCCATATAAAACAGCAAAGTTTGAGATCACAGCTTCAATAACAGATCCAGCTAACGTCCATACCTCCATTGAAACTTCACCATGTGAGTTTCTATCAAAATCATCAAAATCACCCTTGGATTTCATGCACTGACTTCCTAAGAACTCTACCTTTTTGGCACATTCCAGTATTAAATCTGCTTCAGCTGCATTTCGAAGACCCATTTTCCTTAAAATGCTAAGCCAACCATCAGTACTAAACCTTTCTCCAGGAAATTTCTTCCTCTCACCAAAGAAAACAGATGTTAATAAAGCATCACAGGGATCAAACAGATCCTTGGGTCTTGAGAGATCTGTGGAAAATTCATCTGCATTCCTTACAAACTTAGTCTCCCTTAGAACTTCAAGTAAAGAAGAATCTGTTTGGAGTCCTTGCCAATGAGTGTAAATATAAATTAATATATCCTCCTGCTCAGGGTGAGGCTTGCCTTCAAACCCAGGCAACCCAAATCTTATCAAAATTTGTGGATCATTTAATTCGGAAACCCCAAGGGCTCGTAATAGAGAACACTCTATTGAATCTGTTGAATAAGAAAGGCAATGCTCATTGGAAGGCTTTAATAATGAATTTGAAGATATCATACATAGCTCTTGACCATGAAATTTGCTGTAGGATCCCATAACTGTTTTATATATAGGCAAACAACGCAATACTTCAAGCTCCTCAACTCCATATTTGGAGCTATTAGAAAAGAAATCATTAGCAAAAAGACTGAAAAGCTCATCTCGATCTGACCCTGAAAATGATGTAAATTCAGTAAAATAACCAGCACGTTTAGCTGAGACGAGCTTGGAAGCAATAACTTGACCCAGCGACTGACTGGGTGAAGGGAGGCAATTACATGAGGCAGCACAACCAATGAAAGCAGTGTCAAAAATCGGTACATTACACTGGTTCAGTAGAGAGAACAGCCAAGGATACTTATCTTTGGCTTCTTCAAAAGCTGAAATATACAACTGAATTTCAGATTCAGGAGAACGATTCATGGACGATCCAATCATATAACTTCCATTTGTATGTGGAACACCATTTCCAGAGGCTGTATCAGTAAGAGGGGGAGGAATGAAGACTAAATGACATTCCTTCACACGGCATAAGATGGGCCTACCAAGAAAAGCAGGAATAAGGGGCCAATCAGCGAACAGCAAAAGCTCTTCTGATGAACCGGTGAAACATTTCCAGAACAGTCTTATCCATTCATGGGACGGACCACCTTCATCAATAGAAGTTGATGTATTCTCCCATGAAAACCATGGAGCCATGTTTGAACTCATTACATGATTTACCCAATTCTTATGAAAAAGTGATCTCATATTACCAGCCAGTAAGTGCAAAGAGAAACTCTTAAGTTTTAGCAAAGATTTTATGGCATAATTTGAGAAAATGTCAACCAGAATAGATCTTTCTAACAGTTTCAGATGGATAAAATTAGCAGCTAAAGGCATCATCAGGGCCTGTTGATCCTTGTCCCCAAACCAAAGTTCTGAGACTCCTAGTTGAGCTAAATCATTGGTAGCAGTTGGACATGGTAAGCCCCTGAGCTCAGAAGCAATCAGTAGAATCTTGGCATTTTCATTCCCATTGCTGCCATCTGAAATGGTGTTTCTCTGAATTAAGGGCCCTCCAGCCCTACCAATATCTTCAACAACTCCCCGACCAAAATCAAATAAAGCCTTTCCCAAACTTGTCATCAGTTCAAGTGCATCTCCAGAGCTTGCTGCATTCTGGGCCGGCAACCCATGAAAATTTTGCACTCTAGGCATTGATACTGAAGTATAACTGTTTCCCACCTCATTAGGCGCTTGCTCTATGGCATTGAAGTTCACAGAGTTTAGTGACATATTTTCTCTGGAAAAATTAGATGATGCTGAAATCTCAATGTCAGATAGGCAGTACTCAAGAACATCGATGTAGGTATCAACTGATTGAAGAACAAAAGATGATGTAGAGGACATCCTGAGAAGTTCCCGGACCATTTTAGGCTTAATTTCTCGAACTGTAACCCCCACAGCCTGGATTTCAGTCACAAGCTCCCAAGGTACAGAAAACACTGGATAATGTTCCTTCACAAAGCCACAAACTGTAGCTGAAAGCAAATTGCTAGCTATTCCATTTCCAGGTTGTGAAAGAAACATACCTTCTTCAGACTTGACCAGGCTTCCAGAATACAGCTGCCACAGAGGAAGATCAGCAACACGAGAATAAAAAGGCCTTATCACTTGTTCCAGCAGACATTCCCAATCAGCTTTAAGCACTTCTATTTGTACCAACTTACTGGCGTTTCCAGGTTGCTTCATTAGAGCATGCCCATTAGATCTTGGCCAGAAGGAATAAATTAGATCACCATATGTCTTCAAAGACAGCGCAATAGCACGACTTGCACTTGATTCAATAGTTAAACTCGAAGGTTCTCTTCTTAACCTTTGCATTTCCATTGCCATTTCAATGTAGGAATCACGAACACAGGACATCAATTCTCTATTCCAAGCTTCAATCAACAGATCTCCAGCATCAGCCTGTGCTCCCACTGAAGTTCCCCTGTTCTGGTACTTAAAGAGAGAACGACCGCCATTGTGGTGTACAAGGAAACATCCAAGGATAGTCACAGGTAGAGTTATAGTACCAGACAAAGGAAGAGGGGATATAATGGAGCTTTCAAGATTCACATTAACTGGGTGACCATCTCTTGATATGTGAGCTGCAACTCCGGCCACAGGTGTCAAGTTGTAAGCAAGATATCTCCTATGTTAAAAAATGCAACCAGATAAACAATTTAGGGAGACATTTCAAGAAAAATACCATTATTTTTTTATTTTTTGAGGCACATGGTGTACCAACTTTCTCTACTCGCGCTCCAATGAAACGATACATTAATTTAGAAGTGCATGAAATATCAGTTACACAAAAGCATAACTTGAGTATTGTAGATACCATGTTAAGTGGAACATAATTTTCCAAATGTTTCACAAGAAGCCCCAACATAGCCAAACCAGAACAGTAGTTTACAAGCTTTTTTATTTCGATAGATTGAATCAGAATGAGCCATTGCCTGAGAAACGCCCCTAATTGGACACTGGAAACTTTGCTGAATTTGGTGGTCTTTTGTATAAGATGGTATTGAGGATGAATTGAATATGACCAAGATGACCTTAAATGGATCGGAATAAAGAAGCATTTCAGAGGGAAAATACTCATTACAAGGGTATGATGATACAATGCACAAAGAAAAAGTAATAAAATTTCCTCCCAACACTGTTTGGAAGACATTCACCTTCCGAGATTGCATTCTTCCCTTGGGGGGGAGTGGATGGGAAAGAATTTTCAGGATTAATAAACTTGTAAAGAAGAAGATTTTGGTGAACAGCTGCTACAATTGACACTGAAACAGTGGATCACTTACTGTTGCATTGGAGTTTGACTCACTGTCACTAGGACTTCAATTAACAAATATTGGCATGTTTCCAACAGTTGAACTTGCTTATTGTCTCAAATTTTCACAGATTTTTCCACGACATCAATGTCAGAATCAAGCATGGAACTAAATAATGGTTGTTACATAACATAACGGCCATCATGCAACGGTATTTTTGCCCTCTGTGGCTGTTATGGCCATTATTTAATGGCCAAAAAATTTTTGTACCCCATAATGGGAATAACAGTCATTATGCAACTATAACAGCTGTTATGTAATGGTAATGGTCATTATATAACAGAGAAGAATCTATTTTTTTCTCATTTTCTTCTTCTCCTCCTCTTTTATTTCTTCTTCTTCCATTCATTTGTGCCAAACCAAAATCCAGCTAGCTTACCTTTCAAAAATTCTTCATAGATTAATTCAAAAAACTCGAAAAAAAAATTAAAGAACAGAATTTATGTTTATTAGTTAGTTATAGGTCATAAATTTTAGTGAATTATGAAAACATTGCTTAATTTGCAAATATTTTGCAATTTTTTACGTAAAAATTATGTAACAATTTGTCGTTACCGTTACATTACAGCAGCGACAGTCTCATCACCATTATACGCCACCGCAATCGTGACTACTACTGTGATTCAAATCCATGCAATCTAGTATGATTACTCTTATCCAATACATGATAACCTAATAAGTTTTTTTTTTCCTTCCCCACTACTCTGAATGCTGCTGATATTTACATCAACAGAGTATTTCAACCCTTAGCAAAATCCCCCATGACAAGCAGATGTTGTTTTATGACATAATCTAGGTGTACACAAAATTCTTGTTACAATTTTCAGAAGGGAAATCAAATAAGAACATCTGAAAACATTACCTATCAAGAGCCATATTTCTTGTTTGCCCAGAACCAAGGCTAAGCACAACAAGCCACCGGTCAACAACCCTAATAGCTGTAGCTCCTTCATACAAGTTCACATCTATGACATGCAACTTAACAGCAGCATTTGAGCTGCTAAATAACCTTGATAGTTGGAACTTCCTCCACTTCTTTTCTGAGAATGGGTTCCTCATGGTGGCTGATGATGAATCAACACAAACTGAATAGTCCTGGCATGGCTGTTTACATCCTTCGTCCCATGTTGAGAGGGACACCTGAAAATTTAAATATTTTCACATTGTAAATTTTGAGGTTTGTTACGACAACTTGCCAGAGCAGGTAGAAATTAATTTTAAAACATCCCATAATATGAAAGGTTCAACTTTCTGAAGTAGTGCAATAGGGAAATAACTTTGGTTTCCTTAACTGCTAAACAAATGGAAAGACATTGCATACTAAGACACAAAATATATGAAGAAAAAGTTTAGTACTGTAGAACAGGTATGAAAAATAGTGTGATACAAACAGAGGTGACTACCTTAACGCATAAATTGAAGAAAATAAGAAAATGAATAAATAAATAAAGATTCATCATTTGTTGTATATGCATTTTAATCAAGGCAATTTGAGTTCTACATCCTAAGCTTATTTGCTTGCTACAAGCACAGGTTCAACTGCTGCATGTAACAGACAAGTCAGGAAACCAACGAGTCAAACCTATGAAAAGATCCTGGGATTAATCCCAAAATTCTTTGCTAATATGCTTACACTAATCCGTTTACACTATCATAATTTTGTTATAGCAATGTATCTCAGACCTTCCTGTAACAAATGAAAGAACCTACATCCCATTTAAAATACATTCCGAAGCTTAACTTTCTACCCTTTGAAACCATAAAATCCCCCCCAAACCATAGCTCATATAATTTTTAAGCAAAGTAATGTTGTTTTCCCAGTGTCATCCAACATCATAACCCTTTCAGAATAATACATTCAGATGTGAAGATAAGGATTCATGTTAAAATACATTCAGAGGTCTCTCTAGGCAACCTGTGTCTCTCCAGAACCAGACAAATGTCAATCATTAATAGGCTAAACCAATGATCAGACAAGGCATCAATCAATATCCTAAATGAATATTATTCATGATTCAATTGATTTCTTTGGAGTAAAAAAGTGTTAGTTGAGGTATGTGAATTTTTTTTTCTTTTAATTTAAATCTTTTTGATATTAGAAGAAAGTTTATAGTAGAATAAGAAAGACAGATTACAAGACAGCAAATAAAGCAAATAATAAAGAAAAGTAAGTAGAATAATTCAAAATGCTGCAACAAGAAGCCAAGAGAGCATAAGACCACAAAGAAGCCAAGAAAGCCAACTTATCCTGATTAAAAGATAACGCCTGGTTACTTAAAATATGGGCATTTTTCACCATCCAAATACCCTACGACACAGAAAAGAGGCATAATTCAAAAACCAATTCTCCTAAAAAGACCAGAATGGAATTTCATATGGCCCAGTAAAATCACAGTATGTCATATTCATGAGTTCTTATGACCCAAACAACTGGGTTGTACTCACAAAATTTTGAAATTCAAGATAACGTTCAACAGGTATCATCTCTTCTGCAAAAATATATTTTTGCAAGTATATGTGTGTATGTTCTGAATATAAGGAAAATTTTGTAATTAAATAGTGGCAGCAAGAAATGTCACAAACAGCTCAAACAATAAATAATACCTGCAAAACTGACTTCAAGAAAATTAGTGTTCTGGATGCATGCTCCATGAATCTGTCAAATATGTGCTTCACCCTCTTCAATCCCAACTCAAGTCCATCTTTCAGACATTCTGATGATAAAGGCATGCGGATAATAGTTGAATCCAATGATGACCATGACATATTTTCACCAATCAGCATAGGATTAAATTGATCATAAAAACGCTCGGTTAAATTTGTACCTGAGACCCAATCACAAAAGGAACAACTTCATTTATTCAATATACTTGTCCAAGAAGGGAAGAATAAAGCAATAATAGTGAATGGATAGACAACATGATTTTCTCCCATCTGTTTAATTACAGAAGTAATGAACTGCAAATTAGTTCTAAACACCAAATGAACAAATTATAACTGCTAAATCTTTTGTAATTGAAATTTACATTCACAGTTTCATGTTTTTAGTGAAATAAACTCAAATCAAAGAGTGAACAAACTTATTAGCTATTAAAAAGAATTAACTTTAGTATCACAAGCCATTCTAAGTGAGCCCAAAATAACATGTACCCACCAAATGTTCCATGCATAAGAGAATGTGGGCACCATTATAGATCATACAGCAACCTCTCATTCATTCTGCAATGCTTAGGCCATCCAAATTATTGCACATAACCCGCCAAAAAATTCAAATTAAAAGGTCACAAAATTTTGCGGAATATGATTCATATTTTCCAAGAAAGAGGTGGCAAAATTTTACAGAAAATGATTCATGTTTCCAAGAGAGAGAGCTATTTAAGTTATGCTTTCTGATGAAATTCCATGTTTAACATCATAAAATGTTCCTCCCCCTAATGAAAGGGGAGCCATGATGTTTTCAAGAGATAACTTATCATTTCTCTATAGTTCCCAACACATTGGGTTTCACTTTAATCAATTTTACAAACAAAATGGCCAGAAAGAGCAAAACATTAGTGGTGGAACAAAAGAAAATAAAAATGAACCCATCTAAAAGAGCAAACATATGAACAGAGCAGCAAGAAAACCACAAATGGTTTTATTGCATGAGTGTGGTACCTATCAAAGAAAATATTTTGGCTGCAGGAGCATGACTTGAGGGAACACCAAGTGCCAGCCCAGAAGGATCAAATATATAAAACTGACCACCAGAAATGATTGACAAGAGATCACATACAAAGTAACAGCTAAGAAGTCCCAAGCCATAATTAAGAGTACTGCCTCTGAGTCTCCAAGGAGGAAGAAGCTGAAGGCTGCTAACTTCCTCTCTATTCAGGCTTACACCTTCCAAAATGGCAACTAAAGCAGGCCCTTGGAATTCACCTGCATGGATCACAATTTCAAAACCAATAGTCAGAAAAATGCTCAAACTCACAAGTAGAAGAAGCTAGATCAAATCTCTAAAATAATAAGTAATCATAAAAAGTTAGATTCAGTTTTCATCAATATTTCCATTTCAACATAACCCTTATCGTTGATAAGGAAAATAGGATGCTAAATTAGATGAATGATCTACAGCCGAGTGTATGTACATCTTACACTTAAAAGTAATAGAACAAAGTAACAAGCTAAAATCCTAAAGAACGATACCTTACTATAAAGCCATTTAAAAAATCTAAAATTCAAAACTACCAACCTAAATTGTGCTGAAGCAAAGACTGACGAGGATGCTCCCTCTTGTCAAAGATTAGGTGTAACTTTTTAGCTTTGCAGCAATCTGCCAGCTCAAGAAGATCAAACAACAAAAACTCATTGTTCCCATAAAGGGCCAAAAGTTCACTTATCTTAGAAAAATCCATGCACGGCATATCTTCATTCACATCTTCATCGACCAAAGAAAGGCAGCGGAGTGATTTCACCCCCAACCTATTTGCCAAATCATTGCTGACACTCGGGTGCACAAAATCCTTCCCAACAAGAACACTGTTTTCCATCCAGGGTGCATCATTGTAAACAAGATCTCCAGAATACATCAGAATTCCAGAAGAATTCGGCATTAGTAATGATGAATTAGAACTCTCAAGCAAAGGATTGTCTGAGCAACAGTCCGCAACTGCTTCAAGGATGCAATGGACAAAACTTAACTGATCAGTTGATAGGGGGCACCCTTTCACATTATTCTGTAATTGTTGCAGAACTCGGAAATAATCCCAAATATCAAAACTAAGTCTCACACCTAATTCCAAGAGCAGATCTCTAAATTCTGATAACTCAGATGGAACAACATACAAATAAGGGGTAAATTTCACTGGAGAATCAAATGCAAGTTCATTTGGGGATACAAAATCATCACCAATCCAAACCCAAGAAACACCATCCAAAGCCGATTTCAATATCATGAAATCATCGGAGCCAATGCATTCTTGCAATCTAGAATAAAGTGTTGGAATTCCCTTTTGCAATGCAGCATCAAAATCTAGTCTGTCAGAAGAATTTAGTTTTAGTTGTTTGTAGGACTTTGATAGTTCAATCAATTGCATTGATAGAACATCTGCCTTAGGATGATCTGCCCAACCAAGTCTCTTTGTTAGGTAAGTTGAGCTGTATTCACCATCTAATACATGCACTGCACAGGACAACATCCACATCTGTGATTTAGGTCTCACATCATTTGGAGATGCCACTTTGTTATCCGATTTTAACCATGGTAGTCCTAGTAGTGGTGGATCAATACAAATAGGACACCAATCAATAGTCTTCATTTCAGACCAAAATTCTTCTTCTGGCTTATCATCAAACAAGTTAGTCAAGAGATAGTCATTATCCAGATAATCTTTAAAGTGGTTCTTGTTTATCTCAAGAGAGTCAAGATACACGGGATCACCATTTACAACACAATTATTCTGAGAAACCAAAGGATCTTGCAATTGATTGTAATTCCCTTCTTTCTCCTCAACTGAAAGCTTCAGTGCAAGAGCATCTAAACAGGCAAGCAACCTCCTTCCATAACTCACTGCTTCTGAGTTATCAGAATCATGCAACATTGATACTGATCTAGCACAATCAAGAAAACCAGTGAAACCCAGAGTTCTTTTAAGCCCAAGGAAAACTAAAGTGTCCAGAGTTTCAGGATCTGAGAATTCCTTAGAAGGAAAGAACCCACTATAAAGCACCTTTTGTAGCTCAGGAACACGGGGATCATATAACCTGCCAAGAATATTATAGAAAAAAATTCATAATCAGTAAGAGAAATGCAGAATTACTAGTTAATAAATTCTGTTATATTAACAGAGAGATCCTTCATTGTTATATTTTGCCAAAATCCTATTAAGTAGTTTTTTTGAGATGATATAGTTTGAGGAAAACTTCGAGCCAGCAGTAGCCCTCTAGAAAGCAAGTGCAGAGGAAAAAAGACAAACCCCATCATAAAAACAAAATGATGGAAACTACATATTCAAGGTGTGATTAGAAGTTGAGAAGCATTTCACTGTGCTCTAATCAGGATTCCATTTTAACCAGAAACACTGTAGTTTGACAACACAAAATCAAGATGATAATCAAGTCAAATTTTAGGTACACAAAGAAACATAGTGGCAACATGTTCACAGGATAGATCAATTATCTGATTAAATAATGATGCAATGTTATGTTATGATTATTTATGTGTCCGTTCGATTAACTTTGCGCCGTAACTTTCATAACACAAACATCCTCATCAATCAACTCACATCATTTTTTCCACAGAAGAAGAAAATTTCATTACAGATGAATAATGAGTAACACACCTAACCTGACAATGATTCCTTCATTGAACTAGCAAAGCAATGCAAAAAACAGATGATTCATATATTAAAAAAAAAAAAAAAACTAGCAGAACAATGCACTCCAATCACTTTGATTATCAACAAAAAACTGCCAACTAAAAACCCCCAGAAGAAGAAATTCAGAAGCCAAGGAAAGAACCATCTCAAAATAATGGCAAAAATAATGTTTGATTCTTGAAAAGCCAATCAGTCCTATCCTATCCTTCCAAATTCAGTTACCCTAGACATACACAAGTTTCCCCAAATTTTTTAATCAATTCAAAATTTCAGGAAATGGAACTATAAACAATATACATCAAATCATATTATATTTCTACTATTTTAACATTAACAATACAAGTACAATCATATCAGGTTTCTTTCAACAAATTAAGAAATAACAAGTACCTCAACTAATCAATTACTGCAATATAAGAATGGCAATTCAAAATTGAGGAATTAAAAAGAAATATGCACTTGCTTTATATATTGTCTATAAAGCCATAAAACTGTAATGCCACACAGTAACTCAACTCTTCAAATAACTTTTCTCATTTAACATTGAATTTTGAGATCAATGAGAGAACAAAGATGAAGAAAGATGTGATATTCATGAAGGAAACTAATCCAAGCAACCCAATTGATATACGCTGGAAAAGTGACTATGGTACTAGAAGTTGTTTTTTGAGTATTAACCAAACTAGACTGCATTAAACAAAACCAAATATAGTAATGGTGGAATGGCAATGTTTAGTGTACAAGAACTAACATAGGACATTAAACACTTCCATTAGTAACTATTGAAGCAAACATCTGGGGTCACAAATGGAAAATATAAGAAAATAAATAAGTACCTAGATGGTTGTTGCCAAGTTCCATTGGCAGCCAAAACGAAAGGTGTTGCGCAAAGAGCATATTTTATCGAAATATCATTGTCAATCAAAAGCTTCACATCATTTAGAATGGCTGCAAGAGCTCCCCTCTGTGAAAGGAACTTTGACATGCGGTTAAGCACATAAACTTCATAAAATTCCAATGTTGATGGCTCTCTAATCTCTAAATACATTCTCAGAATTGTTCTCTCTCTTTCAGATTCAGTGAGTACAAAATCATCATCCAAGAGATCCTCCCGAATGCCATTTGGTTTAAGCCACTTGGTAGGTTTATTGAGATTAACTAGTTCTCTACTTCTATATGACTCAAACACAGGAAGGTGTTTGATGACCTCAATACATAGGCTATCCATCTGCTCTTCAAAGAACCACTTAGACTGCAGAATAAAACTCCGTAGTTCATGCAGCTCCGCTTTTGATGCCTCAGTGAAAAGCGCCTCAATGTTCTCTGGCCTACCAGCAACTGCCAGAAATGCATTTAATAAGCCTGCAGCTGTTGGAGACTGCACAAATTTTTCCAACTCTGGATGTTCTATTTGAAGGTCACGCCTCAAGAATAAACATCCTACTTTCAGCAACAAAGAGGACATGTTTTCACTCCACCCATCATCTATAATCACGTTAGAATTTGGAACTAACTGCAAAAGATAATTGTCTCCAACAGGTAAAATTGGCCAGTTAGAAAATATTGAGAGATCATCACAACATGATTTTAGATAGCTCCATAGAGATCTCATCCATTCTAAACTTGGCTGGCGCTGTTTACCGGGAGACCAAGTTACCTTTTTAGCAAGCTGCCACTCTATTGGAAGTAATTTCACCAGGAGTTTTTCAAGTAAATCACAAGAAAGAAAAGAAATATTTGATTTCTCACTCTCAGCTATGCTGCATAGCTTTCCATAAACAACTTCTGAAATTCCATTATCCACAAGCCGATGAGGAATTGAATCCTTGAGGAGACAATGTTCATCTCCCTGTGCAATATAAATTCTTTCACCATTCCCATTTTTCTCAAATAGTGCAAATGAACCATTTGCAAGAGGTAACAATGCTAAACCATACAAAGTATCAGGCCGAATGGGAACTTTGAGATCAAATAAACAATATTCAAGGGTCAGAATCATTGAACTTCTACAATTAAATCCACGTTTCCGCCGAATTAACAGTTTTCTTAACAACTGTGGAGTCAGAAAGTTCAGTGATGGACAGGCCTCCATAAATCTCTCTACATGGGGCTTGGAAATAGCCACAACAGGTAGACCAGCATCTGATAGTGCTTCTACAAGCTCATTTGCCTTGTCAAAGTTGAAATCAGGAAAAAGCACTTGTTTGGCAGCGACCCACTGACCCTCTCTAGCTTTTGTGTATAATACACGAAGACCAGATTCAGCAATGAAAGTATATAATTTCCGCACCATTGATGCCCAAGGCTCCAATCCAATTGCTGTTGGCCAATATGAAATGAACAGATCACATGGACCAATCTCCAGTGCAAGTTTCTCAAGCAAGTGACTATAAGCAGGGGCAACAACAGATTCAAGAATGTACATGTTCCAGTCTGACCGTTTTTTTCCACCCCCTGCCATGTCATTACCAAACCAGATGTCTCTCCTATTGGATGACAATTCAAAATATGAATTTATGTGTACTGGAAGCCCAGTACTGATAGGCAATGGTAAAAAGCAAAAGGCATGGCCTTCAAAGTTCCTTTGTTGAACAGAAGTTGTAGAAAGTCGAAATATATCAGAACTACCAAAACCCTCTGTGTTCAAACTATCATTCCATGCCCCATCCCTCTTGACAGAGTGTACATGCGCAGCAACACAAGCCCATGGAATTGATTTATGAGATTTGTCGTTGGCAACTGAAGAGTTGTTCCTGGCCTGCTCACTGCCTAAACACTCACTAGTTATCCAATAGTGTGACCAAACACCAGAGGATTTTTGCTCTGTTACCACAATCTTCTTACATTTATATGGTAAATCCTTATCTATGGATTTGCTCAACTTTTTTAGCAACTGATCTTTATCCAGTCCATTATATTGACTACCATTGATTAGACTGAATACATCATTCAATGTACTGGACTCCTTTTCTGGCTCAATAATGCAATTTCTATGCACATGATGCAGAAGTTGCATGTCATAACCATTTCCCTCCTTCACAAAGATAGACATAGTTTTCACATTACGAAGAAAAAGCAAAGCATCAGAAACAACCTCAGAAAACGATGCAAGGAGAGACATGACATCATCAGGTGCGTACCCTTCCTTCTTTATCTGGCTACGAAGGGCAAGAGTAGTGCTTCTAAGAGGAAAACGAAAGAGGGTTCCAGGAAAGCAATGCTGCAAATCACAGCCAAAGTGTAAAAATGGAGAGAATTGGTCAGGAAATTGTTCCAAAATCTTTCTCCCCACAAACTTAATTCTTAAGCCAGGATGGGAAGGAGAAATTCCAGGCAAATTACAGGCATGAGGATCAAACATAACAATGTTTTCCCCAGAAACAAATGCAGGTACATCTGTAAAATGATAAACAGAATTAAATCCCAGCCCAAATCTTCCAATTGCAAAAGGCTTTTCCAGTTTGCTTTCTTGACCAATACGTGAGATTGCATAAAGATCTTGTGGACTAAACACTGAGTCATTAAAACAATATAACGCAGGACCTTGCCAATCTGCCATTTCAGGAGAGAGAACAGAAGAAGTCCCATACTGAGTTTTATCCAAAAGAAATATCACTTCTGAAGCCCCAGCATCCTCGGCATTTTGAACCAGTTCAAAAAGAATTCCAGGACCATCTGCATACATCTCAAGTATATGTTTAAGTCTCGTTGTCAATGCTTCATGCTGCCCAAAGGCTTCAGCAGCTCCAGACAATCCAAAATTCATTGAATCAGCACTCTCAGCAAGTAAGATCCTACGAAGAGAGCAGACGCCAAGCTTCTCAGCAACTTCATTAGAGATATTGCCATGAACAAATTTCTGAACTGTTCTTTTTGCGTTTAAGGCCACAGACAATGCACCAAATGACCTATCAGTATCATCTGAACCAAGCAACCATGGAGCATCATTATAAACTAGATCACTGGCAGGGAATAGTCTTCCTGAAACATCTGGTAAATATATCTTGACTGCTTCTTCATGAATCTGAAGTTCAGCCAGATGCTGAACAATCAGCAATGTGGCCCTAATTTCTTGTACATCTAAAGGACAGGAACCTTTCTTCATAGCCATTCTAACCAGAATATTAGCATAATCGATGGGCTCAAAATATTCTCGAATTCCAAGCTCTAGAAAGAAGTCTTTGAAAACAGCTAAATCAATGGGAATAACACGAATATAAGGAGACAAATGAAGAGGACCATCAAGAACAACCTCATCTGAGGTAGCAAATCCATCTCCGACCCAAATCCAACGAGAGCCTTCAAGAACAGCCTTGACAATGTCCATTTCATCTGAACCAATCAAGCCCATCATTACTGAGTATATCTTTGGTATTGCCAAGGTTAATTCCTGTCGAAGCACCCGATCATTCACAATCTCATTGTTTTTCCCAAGCTCAAGTAATTGAGCTGCAAGTGCACTTCCTCCAGGTGGATATAACCATCCAAGGTTATATGATAATGCAGTGGAAGAGCATTCACCATCTAGTATTCTCATGCTAGCTGAAACAAGCCACAAGTCTGTTTGTAATCTAACAAGCTTAGGAGGAGCAACTGTTGATGACACAGCAGGCCATGGCAGTGTCCGAAATGGAGCAGAAACCATTACAGGGCACCAGCAAATCATCCGTAGATCCTTCCAAAATTTTTCAAGGTCAGATGTCAAGTTGCGAGGTCTGAATGCTGTTGCAGCTCGTGAAAAGATTCTGTTGACAGTTCCATCATCATTTAATGGATTAGGTAACCATTTCATAGCATTAACTTCTAGGTACGAAAGAAGCACTTTTCCTCTGTAATGTGCTTTCTGTTGATCCTCATGCATGAATCGCTCAACTTGTTGAGCACTTTCTATGATTGTTTCGGGAGAAACAGATGTTCTGAGGCCCAAACTGATTAGCATGTCTAAAATGTCAGGTTCTTGGAACACACCAGAAGGGAAGCTGTTAGAGTCATCTAATAAAGCACATAACTCTTCATTACGAGGATCATACATGACTGCAGGGCACTTAACAGTACCACTAAAGGTTGGAACAAATTCCACACGTCCCAAATGTTCCCTAAAAGTCGCGTCCTCTATACACAATTGTGGCAAGTTTTGCAAAACAGAAAGCATAATACTGTCACGAACTTCAGGTTTCAACTCCCTGACATTATCAAACACATGCTGCCTATAGAAGCGCGCCTTCCCCATTCTCTCAATTCCATAATATCTCAACAAAATCTCTTCTTCACTATTTGAGGAGGTCATAATAAATTCAGAACCCAGAAAATTGCCGGGGACATTTAATGGCGGTAGGTACTTTTGAGGACATTCTAGGTCAGAGAAATTAGTATCTTGGACTGATCCACCCCCATAAACTTCAAAAATAGGAAGCTTCTTGCAATTTCTTATTATACAACTATCAATGCAGTCTCCCAAGTACCATTTTGGATGAAGAAGAAATCTGCGAAGCTCATCCCTTTCCTCAGCTCTCAAATTATGAAACATTTGCAATATACCAGCACTTGAAGAGACAGCATCGAAAATTGATTCCAAGACACCTGCGCAATTAGCTTCGCTTACATAAAGAGACAAATCCGGATGTTCAACTCCATAAGCTGTATTAAGTATCTTGCATCCAATCTTAACAAGGACATCACGAATTGAAATAGGAAGTTTATCAGCATTGATCAGCTTTGACTCTGCAGAAGGCCTGTGTAGATGTCCAGATGTGGATGGCAAGATGGGCCAATCACAAAACAGGGATAATTTTTCGCTTTGAAGATATTGCCAGAATAGCTCAAGCCATGATGAAGTTGGGTGATTACTACAAGATTCTGGGTTCCATAAAACCTTACTTTTATATCTCCAATCAGCAGGTACAAATCTAGGAAATAACTTGAGGAAATATGTAACACCAAAAACTTTAAGATTTGCATTTGAAGACTCTGCAATAGCAGAAAGTCTGCTTCGTATGTGCACAGGAATATCATGATCAATTATTTTATCAGAAATTTGTTCAAGCAACATGTATTCTAACTCATTGCAAACGAAATAAGAGATCCCCTTTGAAGCTTCAGAGATTAATCCAAAATCACCATTTGCTAATGGAAGCAACAGCAGTTTACTTGCATGAATACAAACATCAGCATCAATTAAATCCTCAAGACAATATTCCAACAATACAAGCTTGTAAGATTTGCTCAATGTGACAAGGGTTTTGCATTCCCTAAGAAAATGGCGCACAGTACCGGGAGTAACCACTTTCTGTTGCAAACCAGAAGCATATTTCAAAAGCATATCAAACAAGATAATAGGCAAATGAACAATAGGCATTCCTAACTTCAGCAGGGCATCACCAAGTTCCTTGCTTTTAGTGAACTCCTTATCATGAAGGAAGGCTTCAACAGGTTTCACCCATTTTCCACCTTCAAAATCTGAATACAACACGGGCACATCCCCAACTTTTCTGTATATATGCTCAACTAAAATATTCCATGGCTCTTGAAAAGTACCAGTAGGCCATAGAGAATAGTACGAATTTGTTGATCCTAGCAACCCTTGCACACCAAGCAGCAAATGTATAAAGGCAGGAACTACAACATCTTCTAAGAGAAGTCTATTCCAGACAGAACGAATTTTTCCACTTCTGTCCATGTCTGATCCATACCAAATGCCACGACGATTTGAAGAAACCTCAAAGTATCCGTTAACTTGCACACTGAGTCCAGTTTTTACAGGCAGTGGAAGAAAACAAAATGCCCGACCATGCTTCAGATCATCATTCTGTGCAAAATCAAATTATAAAATGGTGAGACTTCAATGTTGTAAAGAAGATGATTGTGAAAGGTGATTAAGCATTCAAACTAAACCCACCACCTAGTGGATTTCCTAAAAGCATCTCAATTATACAAACAAGCAAGAACACTGCTATCAATTTTATACCTACCAATAAAATTGTCAGCAATAAAAGATAGTTTCCATAATATCAACACAAGAACCTAAACTAGCTGTAGCAACAGGATAACA
>CATIWR010035583.1:0-29775 GCA_949677035.1 Omphalea diandra
CTATTCTATCTATATCTACTTATTTTTTCTAGATATATATTGTGTTTTTTTTTTATATATATATATATATATATATATATATATATATATATATATATATATATATATATATATATATATATATATAATTCTATTTTTATCACTGTAGAATTTATTCAAATATATACAAAAATTAAATAAAAAATGAATAAATTTTATATTTAAAAGTAAAAAAAGTATATATCTAAATTTTAGATACATAATTAGTTGAAATAATTTATAAAACTAGTATCAGGTCAGATGAATGTAATGAAGTTACGAATTTAATATCACTCTATAAAACGGTATTATATCAAGTGACAAAATTTTGTTAATAAATAAATAAATCATGGAACCTTTTTTTGGGGTAGAATTTTGTATAAAAAGAATAATAATAATAATAACCTCTTCAACTCACCCATCCTGTTATAAACTCATGTGATAATAATAATAATAATAATAACAAAGCCCAATCCATCGACCTGGATTAGTTCTGGCCATCAAACTGATAGGAACCCAAAACTACCGGACGTATTGGATCGATTATAAAACTGGACCAGTCCACTCTTCTTCCATTGCTGGGAAAAAAACAACGACCTCGGCTTCCCTACCAGAAATAACGGCTACGAGGATATCAACATCGAGCAAAGAAGCGACGACTACCTAGTTTCTGAGATCTATCCACTGCTTCGTCCTTTTCCGTGTCAAGATCAATTCTAATAGGTACTTTTCATGATCTCTCTCTCGGATCGGAGATGTATATGCTTTTCTGTTTGCAACAAAGTATGCCAGTTAATCTCTTCTTTTCGAGTAGTTTTGGAATCGATTGTGTTGTTGTTAATTTGGATTAAGGGTTTGCGGCGGTTTTGTGTCTGCGTGAATGCAGAAAGTCCTAGTCAAAGTGTGAAAAGAGTAAAGTAAATGAATACAATGATCGCATAGCGGAGTGGATATCGCGTTAGACTCCGGATCTAAAGGTCGTGGGTTCGAATCCCACTGCGATCGCTGCCTTTGTCTTTTTATTTCTCAACACCGTTGCTAGATGATTTATATGTTTTTACGGCAATGTATTAGTTGAAATTGGGGCTGATGGAAAAATGCAGCTGACTGACCTCATGGGTCTTGAATCTTGATAGGCAACACATTTTGTTGCAAAGCACGGTGATGTCCTTTTGAATTTCATTATTGTTGATCCAGAATTCTGTGACAGTTGTAGGATTTAAGCTAGTTATGAATTGTTTTTATGGCAATGTGTTAGTTGAAATTGGGATGTACAAATGCAGCTGACTGACCTCATAGGTCCTGAATCTTGATAGGCAATGCATTTTGTTGCATAGCACGATGATGTTCTTTTGAATTTCATTATTGTTGCTCCAGAATTCTGCAACAGGTGTAGGATTTAAGCTAGTTATGAATTGATTGCCATAATAAGTTTAGGGACAGCCTTGGCCGATTATTTATGCCTGTGCATGCAGACCATGACTCGAGAACATTGCCTTGAGTTTCAGTTGCTTGTTGTGCGTGCTTTATGATTTAAACTTGGGAATATTTCTGCAAGAAATTTTTTTTTCCCTTTGCTTACATCGTTCTGCTAGCATATTTTCACAAATGTGAACAGAACTTAATTAAATTACATCTCATATTGTTTTTCATATTATCTTTAATGTCTATGAAAAATTACCTCTGTTATTAGATATCTTCCAATTAGATTTTGTTCAATTCTTTTGGGGAACAAGAAAATAGCATTCTTCATATATTTTACATGATTGAGGACCCTCAACATAACGATGTTAACATATCGGATTTAACTTGTGTTAAACACGAAGTAGATTGAGGAGTCCAAGTTCTCTTCTTAGATATCAAGGAATTCAAAGCTGTTGTCCTCAATAGTTGATCTGTACTCCTAAGATATTTGCCATGGCACCCAAGTTGGATTGGGTAATATACTAATAGTGATGGGATTATAATGCAAAGAAATTTAGTTTTAGAGTTATTAGATGAAGTAAACATGATAGAAATTTAGTTTTAGAGTTATTAGATGAAGTAAACATGATGGTTGTAATGTTTTCCCTTTACCTTTTGCATATTGTATAGGTTATTTCCAGTGGTTTTGTTTTGACAATTGCCCTTTGTCGTATTAATTTGCGTCCTTGTTCATTATGTGTGCAATCATGAGCATGAACTGTGTAATTATCAAGTATTGTCATAAATAAATACCAACCTAGGAGAAATAACTTGCAATTGTAGATAGTTCCCTTTTACTGTTTTTACTGTGACTGTGATGTAACGTTACAGCTAAGGAAGAATGGAACTGAATACTACAGGTAAAGTATTTAGTTCTTATTCTCCTCAATCTCAAGGCTGTTATCTTATAAGCAGAAACAAGTGCATAATTGCTTACTTTGAGCGTGACAGATAAAGACAAGGATAATATGGGCTTTGGTGCCGATAATGTTATTTTTTATTTCTGTTTTTGCAGATGTTTGATGATCAAGACCTGGGATTTTTTGCAAATTTTCTTGGCATATTTATATTTGCTCTGGTGATAGCTTACCACTATGTGATGGGTGACCCAAAATATGAAGGCAACTGAAAGTGATGTTTGTTTAGATGTGAGGGTAAATGATACTTAACACCATATCATTTTTGTGATGGAAATTTGAGTTCAGAACCTAGTTTAGCATATTATGGGTTTTCTTAGTGGCAAGGATGGTGACATAGATAACCAAAACCTCACCATTGTAGACAGATGATGATATTTTTCGTGATAATAGCATGCTATTACATTAACAAATATTTATCTTTTTGTAAGAGGATATTCATGAGGACTTGCGAAGAAAATGGGCTAATAATGGTGATTACTTGCATTGGCACATCCAAAATGGAAATGATTACGAGAGAATGTGCTTTTGGCATTTTAGACAATTGGCTACTTTACAAGTTGCTTTGTCGGCTTCGCAGTGAATTGTTGTTGCTGTAACAATGTTCTCCAACCGAAGCGTTCGGTATCCTATACATTTTCGTAGTGCTATTGAATGATTCTCACTCAAAAATGCCTTAGAAATGACGGGTTTACATGTTTGTTGAAGATTATTGGCACCATTATGCATCTTACTGGCATGGCAAACCTATCTTATCTGGATTTCAACGTTTTTTCAACTGCCAACTATGAATCACTCATACAAGCAAATTTACATCCTTCAAATAGAAAAGGAAAATTCTAAAACCACCATTTCAATCTTGTGAATTTGTAGAAGTTAAAAATTCAAGCTAGTTAATATAGTTAGCAAAACGAATACAGTAAATACTCCAAGAATACACAGAAACCCCATCTACAAACATAAATACCCACAAAAGAAAAAAAAAAAAAAACAAAAACGACACACAATCACACCGTATCATCACCAGAGACGCTATATCCGCACCCTTACACAGTAAAAGTGAATACAAAAGTGAAAAATTCTCTCCTTCCGCTCGGAATATTATCTCTACTTGTTTCTGTCTAATTAAAATTTAAATCTAAAGATGAAAACGGGAGCCGTTGATTAAAAAACAGACGACTCGAAAACCCGAAAGCAAAGACGATAACCCTAGGAACAGAAACCCGGCGAATCCCAATGCGATCGCGATGTACGACTGCAAGCAGAACGCATTTCCAGCCGTACACGTGTCTCCACCCTTCAGCGTCCTCGCTAACGCCGTGGCCGCCGAGTCTGCTGACAATAGTAGGTATGCAAACACCTATATACGCACAGAATAAACGCGATTAAAACCTCCGTAAAACTTCAAAATCCCTAAAAAAGCACATCGTAACCGTTTTTTACCTGGTCATGGCCAAAATCGAACCAAACTTGGAGGACTTCGGGGAAGAGAGTGGTGCCTCTGGAGATTTCCCAGATGGTGGCCGTCATTTCGAAGAGAGAGTAGAGGGCGACGATTGTGTTAGCAGCGAAAATGTATCTGCGGTTGAGATTTTAGGTTAAAAAAATGTGCTAAGGTCTGTTTGGTTGCCGAGAAAGTAAAGTAGGAAAGAGGGGTAGAAAAGAAACAAATTCACAATAATAAAACTTACAATAGCGGGAACTGAAATATTTGAAAAATAAAAATAAAATTCGAAAGGGATAAAAATGACGGGGGAAAGGTAAGAGAAGGAATTATAGGATACCTGAAGGCGTCGAAGTCGTACCAATGAAGGGAGTGGGGACCGCGAGAGTTGGTGAGGGTGAAAACAGCAGAGGCGAGGGAGAAGCAGAAAGTTGCGAGTCGGAAGATGAGAATGAGTAAGTTGAATCGCTTGAGCTTGTGTATGGAGACAGTAGAGTGGAAGTGATGTGAGGGAGGAGTAGGTTGCTGCTCGCCGTTGCGGAGGGGATGTGGGGAGCGCATGATGTTGGTGGTGGGGTGATGGGATGGGAATTAACTTTGATGTGATGAAGAGGAGAGAAGTAGGAGTCATGAGAGAACAGTAGAGGGAGTCACGGACATAGCAAGAGTATCATATGGGATTTGTGAGGAAGGAAGAAAGGAAACAAACAAAAAGAAAAAGGCTATGGATAGATTTCTAAATAGAAGAAGAAGAAGAAGAAGAAGAAGAAGAAGGGAGTGAATGATTGGGAACTGTGGAAATCAGGAGCAGAAGCAGGTAGGCAGGCAGGCAGGCAAAGAAAAGAAGGAAGCCGGGAATGGTGGGGCTTTGGTTGAGTCAAGAAGGAAGAAAAGAGGTGAGTCCTTTTTTAACTTAAAAGCTTCACTCTTTTTTTTTAAAAAAAAAATTATATATTTTGTATAGTTCTAATCCAACATCAAAAAATAAAACTGCTTTTTTCTTTTCTGGGTTTTCTTTGCTTTTTATGCTTTTGGCAACTACTCGCTCCTTCCATTGGCGTCGGCCTGTCAGACACATCTTTTACACGTGTTTCATTTATCATAAATAATATTGAGCCATATTAAACAAATTAAAAATATAGTATTTATTTTATTTTATTGATTAGTGATGAAAATTTTAAAAAAAAGTGTTAGATTTTCGATTGAATTAAAAGTCAATATTGTTTTGTTGAGAGAGTTTGCTCATAAAATTTTCTTTAGAAATAGATGTGCTCATTTTGGAAGTAGTTGTGACGCGCCATGGGTGGAGAGTGGGGTCGAGCAGAAGGGGTAGGTTGGTGTCGGTTCTTGTCTGCTATTCTTTTTCATGTGGAGCTGTGAATTTGTATTAGTATTGTCTTTTTCATGAGTTTCCCCATTGGGCTTTCCCATGGAACCCAGAAGAACGTGAGCCTTCTGTTTTTGCTTCCCTCTTTCTTTCTATTTTGATCTTACCATTGATTTTTAATATTTGAAAATCTTTTTAATTATATATATATATTTATATTTTTGTTTCTATAGTTTAAATTTATTAGATTGAGTGTAAATAAATCTTTTTAGGTTAAGACTCCGTTTATTTTATGAAAAATATTTTTCATATTTTTCTTTTATTTGATGAATTCAAAAAAATTTGAATAATCAAAAGAAAAACTAAATCTTTTTGGATTTTGATAAATTTAGTTAAATAAAAAACAAATTATATAAATATATGTATTTATTATTATTAATTTTTCTTAATTATTGATATTTATCACCAATCACTAGCTATCAACAATGATCATCAATAATAGGTGGAATCTAAAAAAAATATTTTTAATATTTTTCCTTATATTAAATAATAAATTATATAAATATAAAATATTTATGCTCTAGATTTTGTTATAATCTTGTAAATTAAAAAAATTAATATTTTTGTAATGTGTTCCAAATGTCATAAATATATTACGCATAAAATATTTTTTCTCAAAACAAACAGAGTTAGTAAAAGATAAAATGTAATCTCTGATTACATCAATTTGAAAAAACAAAATTTCAATTTTTAAGCAATCATTTCTATTTTGTATTTTTTAGTTTCTATTTTTTAATTTAAAATATTTTTTTGTAAATAATTATTTTAAATTGTGAAAAATATATTTTATTATTTTAGAAAATAAAATAATAAAAAATATATTAATATATTTTACTTTAAAAATTAAATAATAAAAATAAAAATAAAAATAAAAACCAAGATAAAAATTGATACTAAACACGATTTAAAAGTTGCAATCTACAACTTACCATTTACTTTAACATTTAAGAGTGGAAGATCTACTTTTTAAAATATACGGTATTATTAGATTTTGACTCAGTAGCACTTACAGGCAAGATTGAAATTAAGAGTTTAAACTTAAATCAATTTTATTACGGTGAGAGTGGAGTTTGCACTTAAATTCATTTGGTTTGACCAATATTAGCATTTTGAACATAGCATAATTGGAAAGTTGATATGCAACCTTTTTTTTTTTAAAAAAAAAAATGATTAATGGTTTAATGGCAATGTGATCATGGCATTTATTCTACTGATTCCATCCATTATTGATGGTTTAGCCACAAAGTAGTTTGATTTGATGTAAGAATGTGAATTTTCAACTTTACTTTGCCCATCTTTTTCAACTAAACTCTTGCTTGAAGAGAAAATGAATGCAATTCAATAAGACTTGACTATTGTATTCATTTCACACTCATTGGAAACAAAATCTAACCATAACCCTTGGCAGTTTTATGATACATTTTTTAGTTACATTATTTATTTTTCCTGAAATTCTAACTGCGTTATCTCCACTTTGGAGGGTTTTTATGTATGACTTTAGATGGTGTTATATATATATAAATATATATATGAATTTCTTATTAGAAAAGGATTATTTTTCTAGACAAGAATTTTTTTTTTTCATAACCAATTAATATATAAAATTATAATAATAAGAATTTCATAGTAAAATTATAATAAAAAATTTTATTATCACAATATGCTCGAAGCATAGATTAATGATTAATTTGAAAGTTAATTCTGACCATGTAATCATCCATAAGATTTATAATTTTTCCTATATGGGTCATGGCAATACAAGATATTAAATTACTTTTGATATATTAAATTTTAAAGTCTTTTCATTTAAGATAACTTATTTTAAAAGTAATTAATTTTAGACACTTTCAATAACTAAAATTTAATATGATAAATGTTTTAGATATAAAATCTCCAAAATATCCTAATCAAGAGAGTATGATTTCATAGAAGGATAAAATTTAACATTAGGATCTAGCCTTTTTTCTCTCAAAATGTGATCGAGTCTCTTTAATTTTTGTTACTTTTCAAGTTCACCAACCATTATTCATGTGAACATGTTCATAAAGTGGCAGAATATGTACTCAGTGTCATACATTTGTCGACTCCAACACAAAGCTACTTTGAGATGAGTCAACAAATCAGTCATTGCAGGAAACTAACAAAGAAGAATAATTGGTGCCAATAATATATTAAGTTAATTTGATTGATCTTTCATTTGTACAGTAATCTAGCTTTCAGGACAAAATTTTAAATTCCATCACGGAGAAAAAGGAAATTCTTTTGTACATTGAATTCAACACATATGATGGTGGACATCTAATAAGAAATCTACACAATATATTTTAGGTATAAATATGTGAAAAATTATGAAATACCACTAACAAAATAAGAAAATCAAATAAATGACATTTTATAATTGAACGGTTCAGTATCGTATATGATGAACCCAACCAATATTAGAATTTCTCTTGAAAAAGATAAGAAACTCAAACTATGTACACAGAATAGCATTCAATCTGGTATTCCAATTAAGAAAAACATTATTGAACTCATTTTAAGAAATATAACCTCTAATAAGACTTGCATTCTTTGAAGTTCATACCAAAAATAATAACTTATCTTGCAAATATACTAAAATAAGATGAATCTTATAATTTGATTGTAAGCAAAAAAAAAAAAACTTAAATAGAATATTACACGTTCCAATATAAAGTCGGCCACCACTCCTTCCCTTTCCTTCCTAGCAGTATATTGGATCATAGCATTTCCTGTGACTTTCTAACACATCGACTTACTCTCTTCCTGAATTCCTCCTTACTTTCTCTCCATTGTTTCTATAGACACACAATCCATGAGAATTATAAATGTGGAGAAAACTGACAAAAATAAATGCTTGTATGTGTAATCACCAAGAAACAAATAAAAGCAGACAGTAGCCTCACCAAATGCGCTCCAACTGAGATTTACACAATAATGTGGATAAATCTAATCTACTAAGGCATCAAGCCAAAGGTGGAACCAAATTTCCATAACATATACCTATTGTAGTATATATAAGCAAAACGCAACCATAATCTTGGGAATTCTTTAGAGTATGTTAAGCTCCCATTTAAAATCATAACAATCTATGCATGCATAGACTTCTAAACATGATATGAATCAAGTTAAGGGCAAACTCAAAGTTACAAAGAATGAAAGAGACTAGCAAGAAGATATCATTCAAAAGGAGGAAAACATCACAAAAGCTTCAAAACCTTGTATATTTGGAACTGCTATATTTGAACTTGTCGTATTTTGACCAACCTTATTTGGACAATCTTCTTCACAAGGGCAAAATGGTTCTTTCAGTGCTTTCATTTCATATATGGATCTTTAAAATGAAATAAAAAAATTCAACTCTACAAATGGGAAAATTGCACAAAAGTGTTTTAGAAGGTTTCAAAAAAGTTCTATAATATTCTAAGAAACTTTCAAAAATATTTCAAGCATCTTTTAGTGGAAGAATAAAGTCCTAAAGAGAAACTAATGAAGGGGCGACACATATAGAAGAAAAATAAAAAAAAGTTAAGTCAAAATATCTTTTCAAAATTGATAAAATCTTAACATATCATTCTCTTTATTGTCTAATTAGAAACTTTTGTATTTACTTATGTAAGAAACTTGTTTTATAATTAGAAAGATATCTAATGTATCTTTTAGTTTTTTTCTATTTAGCTTAAGAGAATCTTTTTTTCTAACTAGTGTAGGCAGATTCTATCTAATTACGAAGTAATTTTTAGGGATTTCTACAAGTTTAGTAAAAACTATAAATAACCCTTCTTATTCAGCCAAATGAATGAAAAATATTTCTTTTAGCAAAATTGCTTGTGAGAGTTCATTCTTTTCTTACGTTCTTAATACAATTTGATGAGATTGTTAAGTAAATTCTTAATAATTTTACAAACTCATATAATCCAGGTCTTAAATTATTTAGTTAATTTAAAATTGAGATTAACATCTCTTGAATCTTTATAATTCAAATTGCCAGAATCTAGAGGTCTAATTGGGATTTGAGAGTTTATCTTGTTTTGATTTCTGAATTAAAACTTGGGACTTGTGTTACATACGAATTAAGATTCAAAAATCAACCTCGTTCGTATCAAAACATTAGGTCTTAATGTTTTAAAACCTTTAAACATATTATTCCCTCTATAGCAATTGCTAGTGTCGCTGGTGGCAGTTCATAGGCAATGCCACTTCATCTCATTGGTTGTGACAACATTTGAAGGTGATGTCCATATGGTTGTAGCAAAGGCTACGGTAGTGACAAAATAGTTGTAGTGGTGGTTCATTGGTCAGTGATGATCACAACAATTGTGTAGTGATGGTCTAAGTGGTGAGGTGTGGCTCATCAATGTAAATGGTTAGTCATAACATAGGTCAAATGTTCATATCATATTGAAAAGTAAATATGATCTTAGTGAGTTATCTACAACTAACTTGAGAATTGGAGTTCTAACCTAAATTTCAATCATAAAATCTCATATTCTCCAACATCGTGTAATCCAATTGATTCACAAATCCTATCTTAAGTCTTTCAAGAACAACAGAATTCTCTGAAATCCTTAGATTTTACATTCACCCCTTCAATTCCTAGATAAGGAAGAATTCCCAAAAGCAACTGCAGATGTGAAACTTTAACCAAAATGAATGATATTGTAGACTTACCGCAGCATCAACATTTGCAGGAGACTCATCATTAGGACTAGAAAGCATTGATATGATGCTCAAAATGATGCTTTCAACCTGCAAATGGCAATCACATAAACTTAACCAGATAGAGCAATGAGATAATAAACAGCAATAGGTCAAAAGAAGCATTTGTAAGGACCAAAGGAGGCCAAAAAAACATTTTGCAAAAGATCCACAAACAACATTAATGGAGATGAAAAAAAGATGGGAACCTTATTCCAGCAAGTACAAAGAAATACTTTAATATTAATTACTTTTCAGGATCAGATCAAAGCTATGCATTCATATAATGCAACAGTTGGAAACAAATCTAATGCATGGTTAATTAAAATCCTTATTGTGCTGATTTTATTTCAAATGCAAACAACATAAGGCCAATGCATTTCTTCTGCTAGTCATTGATTTCTTTTATTTAACTATACCTTATAGACAAGATAACTACGTCAGACCTTTTTTCGTTGTCACCCTCCAGGTATGGCACCAAATGCCATCCATAATACAGAAAAATATACACCATCAAAGTATGTTCCTTCTATACCAGATAATGTTCATGTCTTTGACAGGTATTCTATAATAATAATAATCACATGTCTAATAACAATCTGACTTTCTACCACCATCATGCTTTACAAAGTTTTTTTCTGATATTCTGAATGTCTTTAGCTTCTCCCTTTGAGAGAGGAAATAAAGTTGATTGAGTAAAAAAAAATTCCCCTTTCATTTACCAAAAATTCACTAGAACTTTTTTATTCCCTTCACCAATTCGCTGATTTAGCTTTCCATGCATCCCAATGGGTAAACAACATTAATCAAACCCAACCTATCTCTTGTAAACTAGAATTGTGCCAGGGCTCAGGAAAAAGCACCTCAATCTGGGCTACAATTAAGCCCTAAGAGCTGCTGTGCAATTCAGTCTTGAAGCCATTTCAAGTTTCTGTCATTAAATTTGCCCATCATCAAGATGCACTGTCAACCAGAATGTCTATCAGATGTTCGTGCCAGAAAGTTGATAAAAATCACACATGAACGCAAAGAGTTACCATATTCATCTTTCTTCTGGCACACATCCTCATTGATGGATGAAGCAGTAACTCAAAACTGCAAGTGACAGATGGCTTTACAAATACTCAGAGCCGTCCAATCATTAGATGTTATACAGAATCCAAAAACAACATTCTAAAAAATGAAGCAAACGCAAAGGACTATTTTCTCAGTGCAGCTTACAGCATGCACAACAAATACAAACAAAGATTTCTCTGCATAGTTAATAGGCAAGGTAAAAAAAAGGAAAAGAATAGGCAACTTATTTACTGCGACAGGAAACATTTATGCTACATGCAGCCATAACAAACATGATAGCATCACATACTGTGTGGACTGGACTCCAACGCTCAGTTGCAAGCTCATAGCCATTTGGGTCATCACCAGGTGGATGAAGAATTGATATGCAAACCTTTCCATCAGGGTAAACTGTTCCGAGGTGGAAACAAATTAGAAAATCAACCATCACAAATATACATGCTTGCAGGAATTATGCCTACAATGTAAATTGTTAATATACAAATAGAACAGGAAAAACAAGAATTGAAGTACTCACCATTTGGATGCCACATCTCTGAAGTGAACTTCACAGTTGGGGGACTAAGGGGATAGTTCTGTGGAAAGCTCATGATGGCATTAAAGAACCCGCCTTCACTGCAATAAGACAATTAATTGCTAGTAAACAACATAATTCGACTCTTCATAATCTGTAAATTACGAACAAATTTACATGACATAAAATATGCATATAGTTATCCACTAAAGAATGTATTTAGTCAAAATTCTTGAAGCTCAGATGTGTTTTATATATCTGTACAAATAGATAAGCACCATTCCATCAGCCTTACAACTAGATTATCAAAAAACACAAGGGAACAATGAAATCCAAAATTGGCTATGTGCATCATGCATAGATGGCTTCATTAATTAAACGATCAAATAACTCCAATGAATAGTGAATAACCCGCTATCATGAAACCAAGACAAAACCAGCACCTCCAGGTAGCTTCTAAAGCAGGGAATCACGATTGTAACTGCAATCATCAACTTAGAAAGAAAAAAAACTTCAAAAATTTGAAATTTTAATTAAAAAAAATTGAAGCTTTAACTTTTACGAATACAGAAACCCTGAAAGAAAAACCAATCAAGCAAATAACAATTAACAAGAATCATAGAAGAGAATAGGCCCTAGAAGCATCAAGCACAAACGATCAAACACCCTTAACCAACTCGCAGTATCTCAAAACAAACTACAAATATGAAAATTCAGACTTTAAATTCAAGACACATATACAGTAACTGGAGAGCTTACTATAAGGTATCAGGGGGTCCCAAAATTGAAACACTCCACTCAAACACGTTAGCATCGTCGATCAAACCAGCAGAGAATCCATCAACTGGCTTCTTACAGAGATCTACAACACAAATAGAAAAACAATCAATCAATGGTCAAAAATCAAAACTTTAACCAGAAAAAAAAAACAAAAACCCAATTTAAAAAAAATAAAAAGAACAAGAGAATTTTGGTGTTGTTTGACGGTGGGTTGTTAACCTTTAAGCTGCTTTTGGAGAAGGAGACTGGCTTGAGACACAGCCATTGATTAGCTAGACAAATAGAGAGAGATAGAACAGAAGAGAAGGAAGGAAAAGATGATTGCTGTTGGCTATCGGTGCTGTAAACTAATATATACTAACGAAGGGAAAACCTTTGACTAAGGAATTTAGTTTACAGTATTTATAGAAAAAATCAAAGAAAGCATTCAATTTTGATTTTTCAGTTCTGTTTAAGACTTTTCCTTTCCGCTTTCCCTCTCTAAAATAAATTCATCCGAGGAGAGAGAAAGGCAAACAGATCATACTGGGCCCATGTAGGATTTTCTCCTGTTTTATTTTTTGAATTTAATTAATTTCATATTTTGAATTAACTACAGAAAAGGCAATTAGAACAATCGATTTCTAATTTCTTTTTTTAAAATTTTCTTAGTTTTATTGTTATTCTAATTTGCATTAGTAATTTAATTCTGAAATTTAAGTATAGATAAAATCTTAGTTACAATACTTTTCATGAAGTGTCTAAATAGGTTTCAAAAAAAAAAAAAAAGTGTCTAAGTAAAACATATGTTAGTGGTAAAATTTAAAGTTTATGTTTGATATTGCCTTTCGGTTTTTTAATTTTAAAAATAAACATTAAAAAATATTTTATTAAAAAATAAAAATAAAAATAAGAAATTATAAATTTTGAATTATAAATTTTTGTTTTTTATTTTAAAAAGTAAAAAGTAAAAAGGTGATTGTAAACACATTTTAAATTTTTTTAATTTTAATGTTATTCTTTATTTTGGTAGATCATAAGTCCTTTGAATTGTGTATTGATTTGCATGCTAAAAAAAAAAAAAATGTATTCTTTAGAGTGTGAGTGTGTATTCAATAGATAAGTTTCCTCTTGATTTTTATTTTGTTATTTTCTAGTTTTATTGGATAATTTGATAATAATAAATAAAATTTATGATGAACACCTTTTCCCATTATGGATTGGATAGGCATGGTTTGTGATGGCAAATTATACTCTCCACTTTATGAGAAACATCATATCCTTAATTCCATCAACCTTTTTTTTGAAACCAAATTCCATCAACCTTATGGGCACAAAATCTCCACTCTTTAAAATGCTTTTTTTGAGCTTCTCATCCCCTAATAGTATTATAGTCCTGTTTCAATTTTATTATTTGTTGTTTTGGGGGATTTGGTATACAAATATATTGCAACAAAGTCAATTTCAACCGGAATTTGTATATCTACCGCACAAAGTGCCTAGATATTTTTATTTATATCTTGTGTTTTTATAGAATTTGAAGATTATCATTTAAGATTTAGATTTTCCTTTTTGCAAGTGAAATAAATATAAACAATTCATTTTATACCTTTTAAATTGAAATATTTTTAGTTAATCGAGGTCTAATAGAATATAAATTACACAGCTTGAGAATATTTTTTGAATTTAAGTATTATTATAAAAGTGAAATTCTCATCATATTGGAGAAAGGGAATCAATTTTGAGAACTCTATTTTTTGCATTGACTCTCATTATCTTTGATGAAAAAAAATCAAGAGATTTTTACTATTTTTTTTTTTTCGGAGATAAGAGTGAATAATTTGCATTTCTGAGGATCAAATATTAAAATTTAAAATTCATAACAAATTATATTAGTATCAAATATATTAAATCTCATTTGAAAAATAATGATATTCTTGTATAGAAATGCAACGATATTGATAAAGTACTAAATTTGATATAACAATAAAAAAATATGCTAGATATTTTTATATTCAAATAAAATCAGTTAAATTGCTATAAAAGTTAGACTCATTGTTTCAATGACAACATTACAAATTGTTTCCATAAAAGAATGACAATAATTTCTAAATAAGAGAAATCACATTTTCATGAAAGAAAGAACAAAAGCTCCCATTAAAATTAAAAAAAAATGAAATCATATAAATTTATACAAATAAATACATATTTGTATTTATTGAAATAAAAAATAGTTGAAAAAATTATATAAAAAACTTTAAGAGAAAAAAAAAGATAACGAGAAAAGATTAGGCGTGTAATCGGTATACTGCGAATACCGATACCATTGCATACCGAAACCGGTAAACCATAATACTAATACCGATACCGTGTATCATGAAAACCGCTAAAATCGATACCGCTAAAATTATGTTGTATTAGCGGTATACTGATACCGATACCGAAAAATGTAGCAAAATATGGTAGGAAACTATACATGTCATCATTCAAGAAAGATAATGAAATAATTGTAGGGTATTCACTCATAATGAAGATCAACCCAAAGTCGAAATTAAAGACTCGACCCAAATCAACTCTAGAACAAAATTCTCTATAATATCCTGAGAGTTGGAGATATTATTCAATTATTGCTGGCCAAGTAACCCAATTCAGAGAACCACAACTGAAATAAAAATCTTGAAGTCTCTTCCTCAATGTCCTCTCTAGCTTCCCAGATATGCACTTGCATAGCCTGGAATGATCGTGTCTTTCTTTACGGCGTGGGAAGGGAGGGACTGATGCTGAAGGGCCTCTACATGCGGCTTGCCCACCTGAGCCTCTCCACCCACTTTTATTTTCAACATAACCACACCCCCTATTACCTCCAACGATTTGTTGATTGCCTTCGCAGGACTTGGGGATTCTCCACCGTGGATGCGTTATGTTCTTTGGCCAGATAGCACAGTGCCAAGGTGCTGCTGCTGACTACTCAACTTGAAACAAGATCGTGTGTGAAGCATGCCAGCGTGGTGCTGTTTTGTTATCGATATACCGATAAACCAAAACCAAGAACCGAAATCGAAACCGAAAAATCTCAAACATTAATACCGAAAATATTCAGTTTGTAATGGTTTCGATTTCGGTTTGGTTTTAACGGTATACTAGTTCAAAACCGAAACTTACAACCCTAGAAAAGATGGCTCACATTCAATATTTTTTAAAAAAGTGTAAGTAAAAAATTCATTAAATTTAAATTATAACTTTAAAATGTTTAAGTGAAGGAAGTCATAGATATACATATGCTACAAAATTATAATGATAAACAACACTCGAATCTTCAAAATTTAAAATTAATTTTAAAATTTAGCAAGATAATTAACTCAGTTGATAAAGCAAGAGTGATCATAACATGAGCTCGAGGCATGTCCCTTTATTATATACATAAAGAGAAAAACAACTCTTAAATCTAAGTTCTTGTAGGCCATGAATGACTTTATTCGTAGGTAGTTCTTGCAGGTGATATGCTTTTGTTCATGTCACATGGGAGCCACATAAGAGCATCTGTACACTTTCATGGCTCCCAATGCTCTTAAGATCAACCAACTCTACTAACCATTTTCTTCTTTTTACTTACAAAAGCAATAATGAAAATTCGAGAGCTTAGAAACCCATCTTCACATTTGATTTTGATTCCTTATGCTTGCATTAGATTATAGTTTCTGAACCACCTTCTCCATATTTTAATGTGAAATTCTCTGTTCTCTTATCTAGATTTAGTTGGTGGTCCATCTGTCAATAGCCAAGTAAGTAAGCCACCAAGATTAGGGCGTTAGGAAAAGTTTTCATTGGACTCAACCATTAGAGGTAGGTATGGTCCACCTATTGGTCTGTCTATGGTGCTGCCTACATTCTGCATGGACAGACCCCAAAAAAACAGCAATGGAGTTGAGACCTAAAGTTTGTGGACCAACAATTCTCAAAAAAGTCAAAGTTATTCTGCTGGGGGCATTACGAGAATTGAACTGGGGACCTCTCGCACCCAGAATCATATCACTGGATCAAATGCCCCTTAGCTAAAGTCTCCAAAGTGTATGTTCAAAAAAAAAAAAAGGTCGAATCTTTTATGTTTTAATAATTATAATATTTTTAGTAATAAACATTAATAATATTTTTTAATTTAATAACTAATATATAAGTTATTAGTTAATTTTTTAGTAAAAATACTTAAAATGATTAAAAGTGAGGAATTTATAACAAAAGCATATACTATTAATATTTATTACTCATAATAATTAATATTTTTTAATTTAACAATTAATATATAAGTTATTAGTTAGTTTTTTAGTGAAATTACTTAAAATGATTAAAAGTGATGAATTTAAAATAAACGTGTATACTATTATTGTTTATTATTCCTAATAATTAATAATTAGACTATTTATTTCTGATTATTAGTAACAAACATTACCAATACTTTTAATTTAATATTTAATATATAGGTTAGTTATTTTTTAAAATTATTATTTATTTATTTTGATCTTTGAATGATTATAAGAAATGTAAAATTTATTTTATCATGGTCTTAAAGATTAAAAATAAAAATTTTAATTTTTAATAAATTAAAATAACAAAATACTCAAATGGATATTGAATCGAATTGAACTATCTATATATACGGATCAAACAAAAAATTGAAGATAATATCAATTCTCTATTTTTAATATTTCTAAAATTTCAATTCGATTTTGAAAATTTATAAATTTTTTACTTAGGTTGAATTGTGACCATCTTGATTATATATCTTAAATTCATTAATAAAGATGAAAAACGAATAAAAATGTAGAGTAGATTTTAAGTCACTTTTGAGTCAATTTTAAATTATTAATCAAGTTAAGTTATTAATAATTTTTCTTTAAAATTTTAATTTAATAAACTAAATATTATAATGATTTAAATCAAATCAAATTTGAATCGATTAAAATTGAATTAATTTGGATGAGTCAATGAATCAAATTAAAATAGAGTTCGAGTTTAATTTCAAAATATTTTGTATTTTCAATTTGAATCGTATATTTTTTTTTACATGAATTTGGATGTAGTTAAAAAAAAAAAAAAAAAACTGGTACTCCAAATCAACTACTAATAAAGATTTGAAAGAGACGAGAAATTAACAAATTCCTAATTGGCGTGAACTGACTGAAAACGTATGAGATTGGATTTGATTAAATTGCAGATGTGACTTACAATTAAGTGGGCAGTAATGGTCAATACATGTATGCGATATATTCAAACAAATTTGTGTGTCAATCAATTTCTGGGTGGGCATGAAGTTTCGAAGGGAGTTACGTTCTTAAACTACCTACCTCATACAATTATATAATTATTTGTACATTGCTAATATATTTGTTTGAGAGAAGTAGAGAAAAAAAAAAATAAAAAGGCAATTGAAGGTTTCTTTTTTTTTTTTTTAATTTGAGTAGCAAAAAAGATAAAGAAATGGAGAATATGAAAATTTTTTATTAAACTTTATATCCAATAAATATTTTCAATCAAACTTTAAGATCGATAAATATTTTTCTTTATTTAAGAAAAATCCAGAAAAATAAAAATTGACAAGTGTGAGAAATTTGAAGTTACAAAATATTTTTACATTTTTCATATTATCTACTTCATAATAATAAGATTAAATGATCATATTTCTCTTGCAAATGAATTTTAAACTCATCCTTTATGCAAATTAGACATCCAAATAATTAAAAAAATTATTTTTTTTTTGTTTTATTCTCTTATTTAATTTAATTTCTTTTCTTTCACATATATAGTGCACCAAACAAATGCTCTAGTAAGCCGAGACAGATGATGACTCAATGCTCAATTACAGCTGCAGCCAAAAGTAGGAACCAGCCATATGGTAATTGTCAGGCTTTGTGAATAATTTAATCCATACCATATATAAAAATAGGCCAAAGTGATACTTTTTAGTGACAGAAAGGTCCCTAAAACAAATTAAATTGACATTCATATCCTTATATATGTATTACCAAAATCGCCCTTACAATCAAAATGATATAAAATGAAAAAAAATCCTGAAAGAAAATTGAAATAATATTTATTACCCTTTTATTGTAATAAATATAATACCCTTCTCATATATATGTATATATATATATAATTAAAATTTAAAGCATACTATATACCATTCTAGCCCCAAATTAAGTACTATATTGGTCCATTGCTCCAGTCCTTCCTCAAGAACCAATAGATTTCTTTGTTTTTTAATTGTAAGACTCAACCGCAGAAAGGAATTTAGCAGTAGCAGATTTTTGATAAGCTAAAGTAAGTTCTTTGAAGTAATATTTGAAGCATTAACGAAGGTTTTAATTGCTCTTGCCTTGATGAGCAAATTAAGGGAAGTTTAAAAAGCTAAGAGAGCAACCTGAACAACAGGCATAACAGGAATCCAAAGTAGCCAAACCCCACAACTCTAAATTAGAATGTCACAATTGCCTAATAAAACTACAAAAAATCTTCCTCAATGGTAGTGATTAAATCATTGTAAGTTGTCTTATTAGGGGTCCGATAAAGCATGCAGAATAATTACCTTGAATATGGTCTTCCCTCTTATAAGTGGTGTCCCACCCTTTAGGACTTCTTTTCTTGCTCTTGCTGATAAACAAGAATGAAGAACAGTAAGACATATCAAAATGCTCCTAGTCACTGCAACACTTGTAGCTGCATATAACTTTTTGACAGTGAAAAAAAAAAAAAAAACAAAGGAAATGCCTATAATTTTGTCATTTTTGTTATCACTAAGTTGCATACTGATACAGGGAGAAAATTCCAGCTAACCCATTTATATAATACTGAATTCTGATGATGAAATTGTCTGTTATTACTCTCTGCCTAAGTACAGTCAGGCTGCATAAGTTCCTCCATAGTAAAGGCCATACAGGCAGGCTGCATAAGTTCCTCTATAGTAAAGGCCAATACAGCTTGCTAATATTTTCTAGTGGAACATTCATGAACAGTCAAAAAATAGTGCAGCTTATATATATGTATCAGATGGTAGTAATTTTTGCAGCAGTATTAGATAGCGAGTTGAATCGCGAATCCCAACACAGCTTTTGCAAGAATAACTTTTTGTTGGGCACTAGGAGAATAGTAGAATGGATAGCCTTATTATATGGTTGATTATCATGATAATTAGCTCAACAAAAAGTAAACCTATAGTGACAAACAATTCTAGTCTCATAAACTTGAATCTGTCATGGCATAGGATTCTCAGACACCCTTTGGAATCAAGCTTCAATCATTCAAATTAAGCAATCATTAACTTCTAAATGAATCTGTTTATAAACATCGTTATAATTTGTTCACTTAGACCCTACCCTGCAGTGCTGCAGAAGCCCATCCTGAGATGAAGAGAAAGCAGATTATTGCATTTTTCTTCTTCGCACTCCTCTTAACTTCTCAATGTTATTGCTATCCTGCATCAATGGTTCAGGCTGCAGAATCAAGTAAGTCACTGTATATACTTCTGCTATTTAGAATTTTTGTCTTCGGTTTTGAGATTATCTTTGCATGTTGTATTTAATAATCCACGTACGCTAATTAGCCATAAGCTGCATCCATCAGCTGAACCAAACACCTCATTAGTCCAATTTCCCTGGATCATAAGTGGTACAGGTAATTCTTGCCTACACTTATTTGTGCGGACCAACACTCATATAAGATGAGTCTCATCTCGTGCAAGTGCAGCTATGTGTATACTTTTGGCATGTTTGGTCACACTAAAGAATGTGAAATGGGATTTTATTCTGAGATAAGTGTTCTCATATTTTTATTTGGTATATCTATATATAAGAAGAAAAATGAGACATCTGAAAATTTTGAAATCTCATTTTTAAATTTTTGAACTAAATTATGGTATCAAACATGAAAATAAAATTGGAATTTTATTCTATTTTCATTTCTTGGTGTACTGAACATGCTTTTAGTGTAAGCGAAAAACTTTTTGCAATTTAGAATTAGAAAAGAACAATCTCACATGTTAACTTGGCTAATCCAATTGACATATGGAATAAGAACAAGAGAACTCATTGTTTTTAATGCTTTATCTATGCAGTTGATTCAAGGTTCAGAAATGCACAACTGAAAGTGAGCTCCTTCACTAGACATGCCTTAACTTCTAGGGTGAGTGATCTTAACATTATTCATAATATACTAGTTTACATGGTTAAATTTGCATGGTGGAAGTTGCTAATTTGTTAATTTTCTTTTTCTTTGGTGGATTGAAGAAATCTGGACCACAGGTTAAAGAAACAATTCATAGTAGGACTCCATCAGGACCCAACCCCATTGGGAATCTGCATCCTCCATCTTCCCTTGTCTAAGAAGAATGTTGTTGTCACATTGCACCATTTCTGTTTCTTTAATTTCCAACAAAAAGAAGTAAGCCATTATATGCAGTTTTATCCTTTATATTCTCAAGTTCCTCTCTTAAATGTTATTCTGCTAGAAGAATGAATTCTATCATATTTATTTCTTCCTTGAGTTAAACTTGTCAGATTACATAGCTATATTACATTTTTGAACTTTTATTAAAACTTTAGCCATAGTTACAATTATATTTGAAGAAGGTGGTCATCAATAATTTGTTGAGTAGAGAAACTCTGCTTATGCATTAAAAAAAAATTCTGATGATTTTTGGGTGGTAGCATAAGGTCAATTTAACTTTGAAAAAGACAAATTAGTTTTAGAAAAAAAAATGGTTAATAAGGAAAATGGAGAAGTAAAAATTATATGAATTAAGAATGTATAAATATCCATATAAATATTAAATAGTCTACTTACCTTTTTTTTTTTGGGTGCATTATTACATAATTCTCCATATATTTCAGGCTAAAGTAATAACAAAGAAAAGAAAGCTAAGTGGGCCGAAGTGGCCGAACCATAAAAACCATTATGGGGCCTTAAGTTTAATGGGCCAACAAGACAAGGGCCACGACCCGGGAATTTTGGTGCTATCCCGAGAACTTGCCAACGGGCAAATCCCCCATTTCGACGCTATTTAATTCAGGTTGAGCCAGCGCTGTTCTCCACTATAAAATATCAGATGAGAATTGACCACGTGAATTAACCAAACCCTAACCCTAACCCTAGCCCGAAAAGCGGCGCTTCTTCTTCATCTATAACTCTCTCTGCCTCTGATTCTCCGTTTCTTTGTATCTGTAACGTTTGTGTTTTTTTTTTTGTATCTTATCAATTTGTTTGCAATCCCATGGACGTCTCCTCAGTGTGTTCAATAATACCCATAACAGATACGGAAACAATCGATAGTATAACCGCAGAATTTCATGGCGAATCGAATATCGGTGTAAAAATTGTGCCTGAGCCCAGATCTGGTGTCCCTAAAGATTATCTAAATCTGACGATTGTCAATCTATCAGGACAGAAATGCAACGTTTCCATTGATTGGTGCAGCGATTTTTTCCAACTGCTCGTAACCTCATTCAAGCTCGATCCAAATCAAACCTTCACTACAAAAGTCTGTCTGGAAGAATGTCTGGAAAGTGATTTCGATTCAAGTTTCAGGTCTAGGGATTACTTTCAAGTAGTTATCCGCCAAATTTCCAGTGTAGGCCCACTGTCGAGAGAAGCGAGAAGCACCAATCTTTTATCAGGAGATTATGCAACTCGCACGAACTCTGAAACAGCAGTAGACAATAATGATAGATCTGGTCAGTCGGTTGTTTGGAGTTCTCATGGCGATTGGTCTAAAATCCCAGACACTGCAATTGCGACGATTGCTAAACATTTGACTGATGTCATCGATGGTGTTGCATTTTTTGGGATCTGTCATCCATGGAGATCTCTTCGTTCGACTCTGAAATGGCGTTTCATTCCCCAACATCCATGGGAGGTGCATTTCCAGAATGAAGCCATCGTCAGGAATGTTTTAAGCGATGGGCGACGCAAATTAAACCCATGGGTTATTCATCAAAGACGATTCTATGGAAGCCCTTGTGGTTGGGTTGCGAATATAAGCTCTTGCCTTCATGTCAACCTCATAAACATTTTGGAAGGTAAACTTATCCTTTAGCTCAAGGTTTAGTTAACAATGAGAGACCGGATAAATTCGTTCTCTTTACGGGTTGTGATAATTTCCTCCTTGTTTTTATGATTTTTGGGCAAACAAATCGATTGGGTTTTCATACAAGTCGTAGGTGGGAAATCTGTAATGTCAGTAATGTTAAGGATGTTGCATACTTCCAAGGTGAATTTTTTGTCTTGTGTGCCTCTGGAGCTCTTCTGAAATGTATTGTGAGCAATAGTTCTATCAAGTTCAAGTTGTTATGTGAAGGACTTAATGTTCAGCGTAAGCCTAAGATTATGCATCTGGTGGAATCATCAGGAAATCTTTTGGTGGTCTTGCAATATGGATTTACAATAGGAAAGAGGTTTGCTACAAGAGTTTTCTTGATCTGTAAGTTCGATTTTGATACAAACAGATGGGTCAAATGGAATAACCTGGGAGAGTCTGCACTATTCATTAGCAATGGCAACTGTACTTCCATCTCTGCTACTCAGCTTCAAAATTGTAAAGGGAATTCTATTTACTTCATAGACAATTACTGGGAACAACAAGATGGAGGAGTAATCCCACCAGGGAGCTATTGCAGTGGCAGGTTCGACATGGAAAGAAAGGAAATTATTTGTATTCCTATTATAGAGAATGTTTATCCTGACCAGGTTTGTAGTCCATTTTGTTGTCTTTCAATTTGTGGTGGGCTTCCAAACTTATCTCTGCATAAATGTACTTTTACAAGCATATCTTTTTGTATACTTTCCCATAAGATTCATTTTGATTCTAGTTTCTTAAGTTGTTGCTTCATAAAGTTGAGGTTCTCATATATGTGTACAATTTCTTGTAACTTTGTATTGTTCAATGTCTCAATTTTGAATGAGAAATTTTGTGTTGTTTTATGACTTCAGTGTTAATTAATTACAACCATAATCCTAAATCAGCCCTTTAACGTTATATTTGGAAACAATTTTGAATTCTGAAAGGAAATTGAATCAGAAATTCCATTGCAAGATTTAATACAACTTAATCAGTAGGTTTCTCAAATGTGAAGGAGCATTTCCTGGAGCTTTCAAGAGGCTGCTTCCTATATAGAACAAAGAAAACTAAGGCAGGGCGAAATGATAAACTTAAGCTTTGTATAAGTGAAAAAATATGAAATCAAATAAAGTTAACCCTTTATCAGTGAAATATAAGCTTTCTTGAATCAACTTAATCTTAAGCTTCATCCTAATCATAACAAGTCTAAGCTGATTGACCGGGTGTTCAAGGTTTTGTGCGTAGAATATCTCTTTATGGGCTTGGGGACTTCATGGGCCGCATATAAATAGAATACCAAGACCAACCCGAATAAAACAACTGGTCAAATGTGTAAAACAGGGACTGAACGCCCGACATCCGAACATTCGTATCCGCGTCCGAGACGTAGAAATTTCAGGAACCAATCAGAAGCAAACGCCACTTGCACAAAGATGATTACGATCCAACGGCTGAGATTAAAACAGAACATTCTGGAAGTTCATAAACCCAACCCTATAAAAACGACCACAACTTCTCTCCTCCACAACGTGTATTATCATTATTTTTGCTCAACCAAAAAAAAAAAAAAGCAATTTAATCTGAGCCAGTGATTTTGACGATGGCCGGAAAAGGGGACGGACCAGCTATAGGGATCGATCTCGGGACGACGTACTCTTGCGTCGGCGTGTGGCAGCACGACAGGGTGGAGATCATAGCAAATGATCAAGGGAACAGAACGACGCCGTCTTATGTTGCTTTCACTGATACTGAGCGTTTGATCGGCGACGCCGCCAAGAATCAGGTCGCGATGAACCCCATCAATACCGTATTTGGTAACTACTTCCCCCTTTTTTCCCCTATTATTTAAAATTTGTTGGACGCTGTTTGGTTGGATTGATTTTTTTAATGATATGTCGATATTTGATATATGTTTCGGAGCTCATTTTGTTGAAGTAGCATCTTAGAGTGAATTATATTTGATGAGCTAATTAGCTAATTGCAATTAAACTAGTTTATTAGGGCTATATAATTTGTTTCAACTGTTAGTTTATGTGCAAAAAATTCTCAGTTAACGAGAATTAAGCATGATTCAATGTCTGAGGAGATTTATGCTACATCATAATGATAATTAGGAAGAGTATTCATAATGAAAGCTAGTTGTAGTGATTGTTGGAAGAAATTATTGATAATAGATTTTATTTTAATTTTTGTCAATCTGAACTAGTGTTGAATTTGAAATTGTGGGTTGTTAACAATCTGTTCGTGTAATGTGATTTGTAGATGCAAAGCGTTTGATCGGTAGGAGGTTCAGTGATCCTTCTGTGCAGAGTGATATAAAGCTATGGCCTTTCAAGGTTGTTGCTGGCCCTGGTGATAAGCCCATGATTTTTGTTTCATACAAGGGTGAGGAGAAACAGTTTGCGGCTGAGGAGATTTCTTCTATGGTTCTTATCAAGATGCGTGAGATTGCAGAGGCTTATCTTGGATCTACGATTAAGAATGCAGTTGTGACTGTCCCCGCTTATTTTAATGATTCTCAGCGTCAGGCGACTAAGGATGCTGGGGTGATTGCTGGCCTTAATGTTATGCGTATTATCAATGAGCCTACTGCTGCTGCTATTGCTTATGGTCTCGATAAGAAGGCATCCAGTGCTGGTGAGAAGAATGTCTTGATCTTTGATTTGGGTGGTGGCACATTCGATGTGTCATTGCTTACAATTGAAGAGGGTATATTTGAAGTGAAGGCCACAGCAGGTGACACCCATCTTGGTGGTGAGGACTTTGACAACAGAATGGTGAACCATTTTGTTCAGGAGTTCAAAAGGAAGCATAAGAAGGATATCTCTGGAAATCCTAGAGCTCTTAGGAGGTTGAGGACTGCATGCGAGAGGGCTAAGAGGACTCTTTCATCCACTGCTCAGACAACAATTGAGATTGATTCTCTTTATGAGGGTATTGATTTTTACACAACCATCACCCGTGCCAGATTCGAGGAGCTTAACATGGATCTTTTCAGGAAGTGTATGGAGCCTGTTGAGAAGTGTTTGAGGGATGCTAAAATGGACAAAAGCAGTGTACACGATGTTGTACTTGTCGGTGGTTCCACTAGGATTCCCAAAGTGCAGCAACTATTGCAAGATTTCTTCAACGGGAAGGAGCTTTGCAAGAGTATCAACCCAGATGAAGCTGTTGCTTATGGTGCTGCTGTTCAGGCTGCTATTTTGAGTGGTGAAGGAAATGAGAAAGTGCAGGATCTGCTGCTTTTGGATGTTACCCCTCTGTCTGTTGGACTGGAAACTGCTGGAGGTGTTATGACTGTTTTGATACCGAGGAACACCACCATTCCTACCAAGAAGGAGCAGGTGTTCTCCACTTATTCTGATAACCAGCCTGGTGTGTTGATCCAGGTTTACGAGGGTGAGAGAGCAAGAACAAAGGATAACAACTTGCTTGGCAAATTTGAGCTATCTGGCATTCCTCCGGCTCCAAGGGGTGTTCCTCAGATTACTGTGTGCTTTGACATTGATGCTAATGGTATCATAAATGTTTCGGCTGAGGATAAGACCACTGGCCAGAAGAACAAGATCACAATTACAAATGATAAGGGAAGGTTGTCTAAAGAAGAGATTGAAAACATGGTACAGGAGGCCGAGAAGTACAAAGCAGAGGATGAGGAACACAAGAAGAAAGTTGAGGCCAAGAATGCATTGGAGAATTATGCTTACAACATGAGGAACACTGTGAAAGATGAAAAGATCAGCTCCAAACTGCCCCCTGATGACAAGAAGAAGATAGAAGATGCCATTGAGCAAGCTATCCAGTGGTTGGATGCCAACCAGCTTGCTGAGGCAGACGAATTTGAAGACAAGATGAAGGAGCTTGAGAGCATCTGCAACCCTATTATTGCGAAGATGTACCAAGGTGGCGCTGGTCCTGACATGGGTGGCAGCATGGATGAAGATGTCCCTCCTGCTGGTAGCAGTGGTGCCGGCCCCAAGATTGAAGAAGTTGATTAAATTGCAGTTTTCAGTTGGTTGGGTCTCTGGGTATTTTATGCTGAAGTTTTTGATGTGTACTTATCATTTGTGTAGGCCTTCCTTCGTGGAAAAGGCTCTGTTAGAAATATTATTTGGATAGTGTTTGCTACTATAACTTCAGTTTTTTTTTTTAAAGTACTTCAGATAAAGATTAAAATATGACCGGTTATTTCTTAACCAGTAAATCCGTAAATAAAGAAAGCCTATCCTCATTCATCTCAGCTTGTTTCTATTTCCCTCGCTGTTTGTCATTTATATCTTGTTTCAGTAATTATGTTATTGAAGACTAATGTTTTGTGGGAATAATATTTCGGGGAACCTCGTGTTACTTGCTCTCAAAAATGATCCTTGTTAGGGGATTTCTCTTGCTGATTCGAACGAGCATGTGAAATCTTTGTCATCTTCTAGCTTTGCTCATACCTGATTGAATAAACTGCTTTATCGGATGAAATCTTTGTCTCCCTTTTCAAAGTTAGTTTCGAAGGTTATTTAAGACTTGTTGAGATGAGAATTAGGAAATTTTTGTTCTTAAGAACATAGAAGCACCAGGCGTTTAGCTTGATGCTGAAGCGCTAGACCTTTGGTGAGAGACTCGAGTTTCTTCAGGTACTGTAATAATTTTTTTTAAATTGAAATTTATATTTCTAAAAAAAAAATAAATTTTATTCGCTTGATTATTGACTATTAAACTTGAAATTTGTATGCCATAGTTCTCTACAACTTACATTTTGTTCACTTTTCGGCGTTGAATATTCATTTTCAAATTACTAATTGTTTATAAAATATGATATGACAATATGTTGTTGGTTAAGGTAATTTGATTGCCTATCAACTGCAAATTTGCAACCAAATGCAGCAAAAACTCGCAGTCTGAAATGGAAGGAATTGTTTACGTCCACATCATTGATTGGACATGGAATGATGTTACACAGAGCAAGTGGGGATGGGGGGCTCGCACGGAGTTTAGAAAATTTCCCATCATCTTGTAGCTAGTCATGTGCCCTTGTAAAGTTGATTCTTAAGCACAGTAGGATTTTGTGTTTTTTCTCCTAAAAAGGAGGAATTATTGTAGGTCGGCAGAATTATTGGTGGGAAAGTTGTCAAACGTGTCCCACAGCCATTGACGTCCTTGTGATATTGCCAGGATAAGGGAAGTGCTTTTGACCATTTGCTCCTATCACCTGTATAAAGCATATACTATAAACTACAACCTTATTCCTCATTTATGTGCAGGCCCCCACCAAAATATCTCAGTCAAGAAAAGTAGTACTAATATGGGGTTTTCGTATCAAATAAGATATTCAACTAAATCATAGTAGTTGATATGAGTGGGTAAAGAAATGCTTCAAAAATACTAAAAAACAAAAGGGTCATTAAGTCAATCTGCTTTTCTAGGACCGTGCATCCACCTTCTACAATTAGTGTTTTCCAGGGACCTATGGTTATGTGATTAAGTGCCAAAGTGAAAGGCAAAAGGACATTAGATAAGCAAAGAACCATTTGATAATGATGGTCTCCTATGTACCATCATCACAACTATAGATTTACTGATTCATCGTAATATCTGGCACTCCATTGATTAAGCGGCACGTCAAGAAGAAACAGGCTCAAGAATATCCTATAACATCATTGTAGTGAAGAAGATAAGATTCTGATTCACCATAATACTTAAAACTTGCAATCGGCATGCTTTTGTTGCTTTAGTGCATGATCATCACTGTATCAACACAATCATATGAAATCATTTCTGTTTGCCCAATTAAATGGACAGTGGAGACTCTAGGATGTGAAAATTGCCGACAACCAAATCAACATGTTCTACAGCAAGATCTACAATTGCATGTTGATAGCAAAAACGAGGGTGGTTAATCCAGCTTTACTTGTCCAAAAGTTAGTATCTACATTGCAGTCCGTATATGAAACACGCATTGCAGCTTTAGAGGAAGAAAAAATGAAGACTCCGCAATGTAGTACCAGTATAAGGCACCAGTGGGAAATGCTATATTCAACAAATATCGTAAAAGACAAGTTAATTTGACAAGCCCACGATCTGCAACTGAACTAAGTCAAGAAAACTGGATGTTTAAAATAAGCACACCCAACAATGCATGTTCAAGTCCATGCAGATTTATAACAATCCCTTTTTCCCATCTCCTTTCTTGCTTTCCCTTGGCCAGGATTTTCCTAATGAACCCTAAGGTGATTTACAAAAATAAAACCTATTGGTCAAACGATGAGCAATAAGTATAAATGTGTGAACAAAATAACATGTAATCCAAAGAAAAAATGCAAATACCATTTCATAGATTTCCTTTATGTAATGAGGTTAGTAAACAATAAAGCACTAACCACTCTAGTCGTCCTTGCATCTTCAAATAAATGTCTCCTTCAGGTTGACAAATGCCCATTCACTCCAAGAAGAGGGCGAAGGCATACCCGGACTTCATGTTCTTCTGGTCCTACACGATGTTTGGGGACAATAATTTCAAGCATTGTTCCTGTCTCACCACGGTATGCTTCCAGTTTTGCATCTTCTGGAATGCGGTTTCGAAGGGGAATTTCCCTAATGAATTCCCCCGGAGGGCAGTGCTCCGGTGTCGGATCTGTTAGCTTAAATGTCCTATCATGTCTCTTAATAAATGGCATGCAAGCTGTACTTATACAGGATATCTTCACGATTCCATGTGAATTAGTATTCCTCCAAGTGACTTTTACCCTTTGGAGATCTGCAAAGGGCAAGCTGATGATGATTAAGAATGCTTCATCATCTTCATATATTGTTTTTGCTGCTGTAACAGGCCCAAACACATTCTTCATTACTCCACTGAATTCATTTATCCATGCGGGTTCAACTGGATGGATATTCATATCAACTCTGTCACCATGTGAATTGTTAGTCAAACATTCATCATGTGGCGCATAATCCTTTTTCCGCTTATGGCAGACAGGAGAAAGGTCCATGCTCTCACCATTGCTATGGTCTGAGGAATGAGTAGACAGATTCAAAACAGTACCGTTAAGCAATTTTCTCGGCTGGGAATGTCCATTATTCTTTAATGGATGAAGGGAACGCTCAAGCTCAAATTCTGTGTTTGGAAGGTTCCTCCATGATCCAAAATCACTTGCTTCGAGAGAAATCGAGAAATTTATGTCTCGGCCTGTAAGGTCCATCCATCTCTTCCTCTCTTCCTCATCAAGATTCATAAGATTAGGCGATCTAACAACTTCTATACCATGAACACACTGAGGATTGGAAAGACCCCTGTAATGCTTCCTCTGCATCCTATGAGACCGAACAAAGCCTTTATCAACACTGAATGGAAATGGGCGCTCCCCTTGGCGAGAATGCCCATTCATG
>CATIWR010035601.1:0-20846 GCA_949677035.1 Omphalea diandra
AAGAAATTTGACATGGAAGGATGCAAAGTAGCAATGACACCAATGAGTGCTACCATCAAACTAGACAAAAATGAATTGGATAAGTCTGTTGATGAAAAGAGATATAGAGATGTGATTGGTTCTCTGTTTTATCTCACTACCTTTATACCCGACATCATGCTTAATGTATGCATGTGTTCTAGGTTTCAATCATATCCTAAAGAATCACATCTTAATGTTGTTAAAAGGATTCTTAATTATTTATATGGTACATTACACTTAGGTTTATGGTATCCTAGGAATTCATCTTTTAGCCTTTTAGGATATTTGGATGCGGATTATGTCGATAGCTTACTAGATAGAAAACACACTTCTAGAACTTACCAATTTATAGGAGAATGCTTAGTTTCTTGGTTTTGTAAGAAGCAAGTTTCAGTTGCCTTATCTACCACTGAAATAGAATATATGACTGTAGGTTATTGTTGCACCCAAGTTCTTTAGATGAAATAATAACTAAAGGATTATGGAAAAGTTATTAATCACATTGCCATCAATTGTGACAACACAAATGTAATAAATCTTTCAAGGAATCCTATCTAAAACTCTAAGAGTTAACACATTGACCTTAGCCATCACTTTCTTAGAGATCATATCCAAAATGGTGATATAGTGTTGGAGTTTGTTGACACTAATCATCAACTTACAAATATTTTCACTAAATTGCTCAATGAAGAAAGGATAAACTTCATTGAAAGCGAGCTAGGAATGCTTGATGGAAGCTCCCTATAGTTAAAATCAGATCTTATAGGATATTCTTTATTTATTTGTTGTTTTGAGTAAATGGATGTTGTATTTGTTAAATGTGTACTTTACGACTTTGGTTGTCTTAATTTCTTATGCAAATGTGCTTCTCTATGCCAATTTACATGAATTAATTATCAAAACATTAAGTGGATTACAATTAGGAAGGATAATTCTTATCTCTTCCTCATTTCTCTTTTTGTCTCGTAATTCGCAGTTGCTACTTTCCTCTTGCGATAATAATTTACAGGCACTTATCAAACTCTATAATATGTCAAATTTGTGATCTCGATCTTAATTCTTCATCGCAAATTTTTCAAAATTCAAAAGTTTTATTTATATTTTTTAGGAATTCTTATCTATTACTTAGATTTTTTTGTAATTAGCGGTCACGACTTGAGGTTCGCGATCGCAAATTAAAGTAACTCCCAAAGCTTTAATTGATTTGACTACCAACTGATGGTACCTCCTTATTTATTGCCAATTTTACAATTTTTTTAATCAGATTTTGTACCTATTTAAACCCCTCTAACACTCCTCCATTTCACTTTTAAACATTCTCTTCATCTATCTTCTTTTCTTGTCTCAAACCTACTACCATCTCCAAACTTCTCTAATGGCACCCAAAAAGCTCTCTAAAGTAGAGAAAGGAATGGGCATAGCCTAACTCTCTGGTCCTCTTGCCCTTCACTTGATGAAACGAATCACCAAAGAAGAGAAAGACCGTTATAAAACCAACTCTACTAAAATTATCCAACCCAACAAAATTCCCCAATTTTTCTCCTTAAATCCTTGGGAATCAAGGATGAAATTCATGCTTACTTCTCCAACTGAGGTTACAACAAGTTTATCTTCTAAGATGAACCTAAATATAAAGAAATAGTTAATGAGTTCATGTGCATGATCACATTAAGCAGAAAAGTTTAATCCAAAGTAAGTCAGTATGGATTAATCATTTATGCTTTCAAGGATCCTTACTTTATAGCTTTTGAAAAACTCTCTAACCTTCTCAACCCTTTAAGTGAGACATGATATCCCTTTCATCATATTTGTACTTGATATCATCTACTCTGAATTTTGGTTTGAAATCTCCATTGAAACAAAACATGACCCAAAAACATTTTTGGCTAAGTATATCTGAACCCTTCCAAAAAGGCTTATTTATCATATAATCACCTTTTCTATAAATGCTAGAGGTGATGGAAATGAAAAAGTGTTTTAAAAGGACCTAGCCTTTATATTTTTCTTAACTAAAAACAAACCCATCCAAATCAGCCAATACCTTATGGATCAACTGATCCATATGAGTACCAAGCTCAAGAGTCAATTCCTTCTACCTTTTCATGCCACATCAATTTATAGGTATGTGGGGATCTCAATGAGAAAAATGAAAAATGTGTCACAAAGAAATATTTGTCATCCCATAATTTTCTTGACTTGCCCTACCTCATCAATGCCAAGGCTATACACTCAGATACTTATACTTTTTGGGACTAAAAGCTTGAAACCTCTCAAGCCTCAAAGAGGAAGAGGCTTTTAATAGAGGAGGGTACCCAATCAATTCCATCTCTTAAGCCTAAACCTAAAACCAAGTCTTCTGCCATCTCTTTCTCCTCAATGAATAAAAAATTGGACAAAGTCATGAGGATGATCAAAAGGAGATTTCTTCAACTTTCCCATTTCTACAGTGATTTGGTGGATCTCCAAGAGAAGGTGGGTGCTACTCCTTGCCACCTCCTCGATTTTAAAGATTGGAATGACACTCCAAAAGAAAAAGAAGATCAAGAGGTGGAAGAAGGGGAAAAAGCAAAAAAAAAAAAAAAAAAAAAAAAGAGGTACAGATAAAGACATTGTTGATTCTAGAGATAATGATAGCTCTAAGATCTTTTAGTGTTCTTTCCTAGTCTTGTAGTTTTTTCTTTTCTTATATTCACTTTGTTTATTTTGTAGCCTATGTAACATCTCTATCCACTTTCATTGGCATTATCACATGAAAATATTCATTACATAAATGATTTTAAAGTTTACATATGCATTGGATAAATGATCATTTAGACATGTGAATTGGAAAAGCACGATGATGACACTTACACCATTGCATTTGGGACACTTGAACAGATATATAATGTTTGTATAGTTTCATGACAAATTATCTTATATTGTGTGCATGTTACAGTATCATAAATAATGGTATTTAGAGCTTATTTAAAAGTATAAGGAGCACATGGGGATTGGTAAATGGATAGAGGTGATGAATGAGTGAAAAAAAGGGACTGAAAGGGGAAAGTAGATTTCCAACCAATGGAAATGAAACACCATGATTTTGTCTTATTACAATAGGTTTACAAATGGAAATTTTCACCCTTTAGGATTAAAATAGAGAGGTTAAACATGAGGGACAGTAGAAGAAAGAGAGAGCTAAGGAAGAAACAAAGACAGGAAGAAGAAGAAGAAGAAGAAGAAGAAGAAGAGGGAGAAGAGTGAGTTGCCAAGGAAGGAATCCTAAGGTTTTCTTATTCTAGGAAAATAGGTAAGTTAATTTATCTTCTTCCCATATGAAACTAACCCCTCATGACATGTTAATCATGCATGGTTAGTAAGAATTATGGAGTATTTGAGCTAGAGCTTAAGCATGGAAGTTAAAATTCAAGAGACACAAGAAATGATTATGTTAGTTTTATTATTATAGCATAATTTTGTACCTATGATTTCATAATCCTAGAAGAGGGAATAGGAAAGTTTAAAATATGAAAATTGTAGCTTTATGCCCCATCTAAATGTATGTGAAACATTTTTTCTTGATCTTGTGTGTGTAAGGAGATATGGCTTCTTCATTAGGGTTGGTTCACAACCAACTAAAATCACCTCAATGTTCTATTTTCATATGTTTAGATGGCTTTATGTGATTATTTAGACAAATTTTAAAACATGAAATTTGTAGGTTTATATCCCCTATAAATGCCTGTGAAGAAGTTTTTATTGATTCATTGTGTGGAAAGAGATATGGTTCATTGATTATGACTGACCCTGTACTCAGATGAAATCTCATCAGTCTTATAATTCTATTTTCTAAGAATTTGATGGCCATAGATTCAGAATTTGGTGATATGTTAAACTTGAAAGTTGTATATTTATGTATTATCTATATGTTTGTAAAATATTTTTGCCAAATTTAGAATGGGTGTTAAGATATTGCCCCTTCCTCATGACTAATTGTCACCATGTTAAAAACTTGCTCTCCCTGAGATTAGTCATTTATGTTTATGACTTTTTATATTGAATTAGTTAAAGAATAAAACACGAAAAATGTTCCTTTATATTTTTGTAACTTCTAGTAGATCATTTTCGCAATTGGATTTGTAAAATTGGAGATATACTCAAGAATGTATGGCCTACTCAGATTGAGATGAAATTGAAATGGGGAAAATTTCAAAAATTCACCACATTTTTTATATGTGTTATACTGACCTAAAATTTCAATATGTTATATCATTATGTGTCTAGTTTATTTTTAAAAAGAATCAAGTCATTTAGATTATTATTATCGTGAGAGTGTAGCAAGGTTAGGCTCCCATATAAGGAAAATATGCATAAACACTAGGTCTACTTGCATGGATCATGCCATAGTTTCATACCAAGCATTCATAATCATTTTGACATACTTTTGACCATGTATGTATCAAATGTTAGGATCTCAACACTTTGAGGAAGCCCTAGAGATAGAACCAAACTTACCATAAAGGTTAGTCACATCAAAAGATGAGTAAAAACCATAATTAGATTCTAATATGTATGTGTGACAATTTTATAATATGATTATGTTCACATGTATATGAGATTGAATCGTTACACTTTACATGTGAATATAAGTCAAGTGAGAATTATATGCTCTTAATGATTACATGGTATACTATTATGACTAAACACTTCCATATGGGACTAAAAGGATATTGTGGTAGGCTTGTCAAACACTTGCAAATGACTTAGAAAAGGGACCATTTTATCCTATTGGCACATGTTATTGATCAAATGATTCACTTGTTATATGCTGGCCAGCAAAATCAATTGTCACTTGAATCAATGAACTCCCAGGAGCAGTGTTTGCCTTGCAAGGTCACGATAAAAATTAATCTATTGCACTTGCACTTGCATAGTCAATTATTATACTTATAATGCATCCTTATGATATTCTTATGTTGGTTATGCCATAAGAATCTTATTATTCTTTTTATTCATTGAGCAGCGACTCAACAAATTGCAATTGCATTTTTAAGATACTGAAGCATAGGGATTAGACACTTTAGTGCCTAGAGTCTTATGTACAAATACATGGACCATAGGTCATCGGTTGAATTCCAACTCTCTCTCTCCTTGTATCATGTACATATATCTAGATAGGAACCTATTTATGGTCACTAGCCTTTATCATTAGTTAACATATATGTACATCAAATACATTATTAGATTGTGTATGTATGATGAATAAACCTTTATGAGTATATATTTTTGGACAAGAATGCCATTATTTGTAAATAAAAATGGTCGTTAAAATTTTTGGTATCAGAGTAGGGATAGTTTCATAGGGACATACATATGAACATGACATGACTTTTGCACTATTATGCATTATCATATGACATAGTCTTATATTTCTATAGGGCATTAACAAAAGGTAGTCATGGTAGTACCCATGGCTCACCAAGGAGAGAGGATTCAGCTACTTGCATTCTATAGAAGCATCATGTTAATCATTAAGAAATCAACCTACTGACAGAGTTAGATCTCTATTCTCATGCACAATACATATCTCATAGTAAACCATAACGTAGAATTGGTGAACCAATAGTGTAGGGTCCAAAAATTCAAAGAGAAAGAAGATACACCAAATTAAGAAAATAGAGTGCAGTTGACTTCAGTGGTACCACAGATCCATCAGTAATAAAGACATGGCTAGAAATAACATAGAGAGTTTTGAATTTGATGAAATGCACTCCAAAAGAAAATTTTGATTATGCAGTGTTGCTATTACAAGGGGATGCATATGATTAGTGGGAAACCATTCCAAGGAGTAATGTCCAGCCTTTAGTACTTATGTGGGATCATTTTCTTCAGGAGTTCAATAATAATTTCATGCTAGAAATGTATAAGGAAGATAAAACAAGGGAATTTCTAAACCAAAAGTATGGGGAGATGACTATAGCTAAGTATGAGGTAAAATTTAATCAATTATCTCATTATGCATCGTTCATGGTGGCCACTAACAAAGACAAATATCAAAAGTTTGAAGAGGGACTGAGATATGAGATTAGAAGTAAGATCACGGTCATATATCTTGAAAGTTATACCAAGCTAAAAGCTGCTACAAACAAGGTGGAAAGATTAGAAAAAGAAAGGATATAGTAATTAGTAAAAAGAGGGCCTATTGAGTTTTTAGGAGATTTTAACAGTAACAAAGGTAAATGTGGAGATTATATGTCATCACAATCTAGTGCTAGAGGTGGTTACTATAATTATAGAGGCAGAGGATTAGGAGTTTCATTGTATGCAGGCAAAGGTCAAGGCCAAGTTACGCAACAATGACCTTCATGTGTATATTGTGGCAGGCAACATATGAGTGAATGTAAAAAATTGAATGGTGGGTAATACTTTTGTAGGTCTCTTAATCATATGCTTAGAGATTGTCCTAAAAGCTCCATAATGTCAGAGGGAGACAGAGGCATAGGCAGAGCTACATCAAAGTTCATAATTAAAGTTTCAAAGGTAAGCGGAGTTGGAGTATCATTTGGCAGTGGCAAAGGCAGAGGTAAAACAACCACAATTGGCCAAGGTATGAGCAGATCAGAAAGTCTCAGAGTTCTAGACTCTTGACACATGCCAAAGTATTTTCCATGACTAGGCAAGAAGCTATTGTTGCTCTAGAAGTAATCACTGGTAAACTTTTTCTCAATGATTTAGAAGTTGATGCATTAATTGAACTGGCTCCACACATTCTTTCATTTTATTGAACATGGCATCACAATTATGTAGTAAGCATCAACCTTTAGGTTTTAATCTATGTGTTAGTACTCCTTTAAGAGATGTGATGATTATGGATAAGGTATGTCGTGATTGTGTGATTCACATTAATGACGTTTAGTTGAATGCCGATTTAGCACTGTTGCCACTATGTGAATTTGATGTGATACTGGGTATCGACTGGCTGTCCAAATATCATGCAATAGTGAATTGTTTTACTAAGGAAGTTATTCTGGAATCTCTAAATCATATAAGGATTATGTTTTAAGGGGAAAGGCAAAATGTACCTACATGTCTAGTTTATGCTATCAAGGCTTTTCGCATGATTAAAAGTGGTTGTGAGGCTTATTTGGCACATGTGGTAGACACAAGGTTCATAAATGAATTACTTGAGAATATTTTCATGGTAAATGAGTTTTTAGATGTTTTCCTAGCTGACTTACCTGGTTTGCTACCTAATAGGGAGATAGGATTCACAATGCAATTAGTCCTAAGAACTATATCGTATCCATTCCACCTTATAGGATGCCTCCAGCTGAGTTGGGAGAATTAAAGACCCAATTATAGGAACTACTTGAAAAGCGATTCATCAGACCGAGTGTGTCACCTTAGGGTGCTCCAGTATTATTTGTTAAAAAGAAAGATGGGACAATGAAGGTGTGTATTGATTACAGGGAGTTAAATTGGGTTACTGTGAAGAACAAGTATCCTTTACCAAGGATAGATGATCTGTTTGACCAATTACAAGGAGCACGGGTGTTTTCTAAAATTGACCTAAAATCAGGATATTATTAACTCAAATTATAAACCCATATGTACTAGAGATAACTTTTCGAACTAGGTATGGGCATTATGAATTTTTGGTGATGCCATTTGGTTTGACAAATGCAACAATTGTGTTTATGGCTCTTATGAACAAAGTGTTCTAGCCTTACTTATATAAATTTGTAATTGTATTCATTGATGACATACTAATATATTCAATGAGCAAATAAGAGCATGAACAACATTTAAGGATTGTGTTGTAAATTTTGAGAGAAAAAAGACTATTTGCTAAATTAAACAAGTGCAAGTTCTGGATTGACCATGTGATATTTTTAGGACATATAGTTTTAAAAAAGCGCATAGAGGTGGATCCAAACAAAATTGAAGCAATAGTAAAATGGGAAACCCCAAACAATGTAGCAGAAGTTCAAAATTTCTTAGGACTAGTTAGGTACTATCGTCGATTTGTTGAGGGGTTTTCACTTATAATTGCTCCTTTGACTAAGTTACTTTAGAAAAATGCAGCATTTCAGTTATCTAAAGCATGTTAAGAGAGTTTTGATGAATCAAAAATAGATTGACATCTACTCTAGTGTTAGCCATTTCTACTGGTAATGAAGGATTTGTAGTATATAGTGATGCCTCTAATCAAGGTTTGGCATGTGTTTTAATGCAGCATGGTAAGGTAATTGCATATGCATCTAGACAACTAAAACCTTATGAATTATCTTACCCAGTACATGACCTAGAACTTGTTGTCGCTATGTTTGCTTTGAAAATATGGAGACATTACTTGTATGGAGAAACTTTCAATATTTACAGATCGTAAGAGCTTGAAGTATTTGATGAGCCAAAAAAATTAAACATGAGACAAAGGCAGTGGTTAGAACTACTAAGGGATAGCACCATTGACTATCACATAGGGAAGGCAAATATGGTTACTGATGCTTTGAGCAGGAAATCAAGAAGCATTATAGCTCATTTACAGGTATTTCCATTATCTTATTTAGTTCAATTACGAGCTATGAATATGAAACTAAACATACAAAAGAATGGGGTATTGATTGCTACTTTTCAAGTGAGACTAATGTTGCATGATTGAATTTAAAAAGCACAAGGCAAGGATCCAAAGTTACATAGAATGATTGAAATGGTAAAACATGGAAGACATGAAGATTTTGATATTCGAAATGATGCCTTGATATTGGTTTCTCGTATTTATGTGCCTAAGGTTGATAACTTGCAAAGAGAAATCATAGAAAAAGCACATGATGCTCCATATGCCATGCATCCAAGAATGACAAAGATGTATGATACTATGCAATCTCATTTTTCGTAGCCTAAAATGAAGAAATATATAATAACCTATGTTTCAACATGTTTGACTTGTCAGTAGATCAAAATGAACATCAAACACCAGCTGAAAAATTGAAATCATTAACGATTCCAGTATGAAAATGGAAAAGAATAACCATGGAATTTATATATGGGTTACCGAGGACATTGAAGAAGAATGATGGTATATGGTGATCATTAATAGACTAACTAAGTCAGCTCACTTTTTGCCTATTTGATGGGGTAGTTCACTTAAGCACTTAACCAAGAAATATTTGATGAAATTGTTAGATTACATGGTGTTCCAGTGTCCACTGTATTAGATAGAGATCCACGATTTACATCTCAAGTTTTGGTCAGTTTGCAATAGGCTTTGGGTGCCAACTTGAGTTTCAGTATTACTTTTTATTTTTAGATAGATGGGCAATCAGAAAGGACAATTCAAACACTTGAAGACATGTTTCGAGCTTATATGATAGAGTTCAAAGGTGCATGGGATGAATATATTGCATTGATTGAATTTGCTTATAATAATCATTATCGCAATAGTATACAGATGGCACCATATGAAACACTATATGGAAGAAAATGTCAAAGTCCTATCTACTGGGATGAAGAAGGGATGTGTGTTTTAGAAGGCCTAAAACTAGTATAAGACACTATGGACAAGGTAAAGGTAATCAAGAACAAATTTAAAGTAGCACAAGACAGGCAAAAGAGTTATGCAGACCAACACAAAAGAGAAATGGAATACGAGGTGGGAGACAAAATGTTCCTTCGAGTTTCACCATGGAAAGGAATAATTTGATTTGGCAAGAAGGGGAAACTGAGTCCTCAATATGTAGGACCCTATGAGATCTTAGAAAGAATCAGTCCATTGGCTTATAGGCTAGCATTACCACTAGAGATGGCTCAGATTCATGATGTATTCCATGTGAGTATGCTAAAAAAGTATTAGTCTAATCCTACACTTAGGGATCAAATAATAACAATTGCAGATGATGTAAGTTATATTGAAGAACCAATGGAAATCATTGGTTATAAGACAAAACAGTTACACAATCGAGAAATCCCTTTGGTTAAGGTGTTATGGAAAACCACTAAGAAGAATAGGCTACATGGGAAACCGAAGAGAACATCAAATGACAATATCCATATTTTTTTACAGATATTGAATTTCAAGGACAAAATTCTTTATAAGAGTAGAAGAAATGTAACATGCCTATCCATATTCATTGGCATTATCACATGATAATATTCATTACATACATGATTTTAAATCCCACATGAACATATGCATTGGATAAATGATCATTTAGACATGTGAATTGGATAATCACGATGATGACACTTGCACCATGGCATATGGGACACTTGAACATATAAGTAATGTTTGTATAGTTGCATGGTAAATTATCTTATATTGTGTGCATATTATAGTATAATACATAATGGTGTTTTAGAGCTTATCTAAAAGTATAAAGAGCATAAGGGGATTAGGCAATGGATGTAGGTGATGAAGGAGTGAAGAAGAGGGACTAAAAGAGGAAAGTGAACTTCCAACTAATGGAAATGAAACACTATGATTTTGTTATGTTACAATAGGTATACAAGTGGACTTTTTCACCTTTTAATATCATAACAAAGAGTTTAAATGTGAAGGACAACAGAAGAAAGAGAGAGCTAAGGAAAAAAGAAAGAAGGAAGAAGAAGAAGAAGAAGAAGAAGAAAAAGAAAAAGAAGAAGAAGAAGGAGATGGAGAAGAGTGAGCTGCCTAGGAAGGAATCCTAAGGTTTTCTAGTTTTGGAAAAATAGGTAAGTTAATTCATCTTCTTCCCACATGAAATTAACCCCTCATGACATATTAATCATACATGGTTAGTAAGAATTATGGAGTATTTGAGGTAGAGCTCATGTATGGATGTTGAAATTCAAGAAAAACAGTAATTAATTATGTTAGTTTTGTTGTTAGAGCAGAATTTTGTACCCACAATTTCATAACACTAGAAGAGTAATTAAGGAAAGTGTAAAATATGAAATTTGTAACTTTATGCCCCATATAAATGCATGTGAAATATTTTTACTTGATTTTGTGTGAGTAAAGAGATATGACTCCTTCATTAGGGCTGGTTCACAACCAACCGAAATCACCTCAGTGTTTCTATTTTCATGTATTTTGATGACTTTATGTGGAGAAGAGTGAGCTACCTATGAAGGAATCCTAAGGTTTTATAGTTTTGGAAAAATAGGTAAGTTAATTCATCTTTTTCCCACATGAAATTAACCCCTCATGACATGTTAATCATGCATGGTTAGTAAGAATAATGGAGTATTTTGAGGTAGAGCTCATGTATGGATGTTGAAATTCAAGAGAAACAATAATTAATTGTGTTAGTTTTGTTGTTAGAGAAGAATTTTGTACCCACAATTTCATAACACTAGAAGAGTAATTAAGGAAAGTGTAAAATATGAAATTTGCAACTTTATGCCCTATATAAATACATGTGAAATATTTTTGCTTGATTTTGTGTGAGTAAAGAGATAGGGCTGGTTCACAACCAACCGAAATCACCTCAGTGTTTCTATTTTTATATATTTTGATGACTTTATGTGCTGATTTAGACAAAGTTTAAAACATGCAATTTGTAGGTTTATATCCCCTATAAATACATGTAAACCAGTTTTGATTGATTTGTTGTGTGGAAAGGGATATGGCTCATTGATTATGACTGACCCTGTACTCGGATGAAACCTCATCAGTCTTATAATTATGTTTTCTAAGAATTTGATGGTAATAGATTCAGAATATGGTGATGTTTTAAACTTTAAAGTTGTATGTTATGTATTATCTACATACCTATAAAATATTTTGCCAAATTTAGCATGGTTGTTGAGATATTGCCCCATCATCATGAATGATTGTCACCATGTTGAAAAACTACTCACCCTGAGATTGGTCATATGTTTTGGTGACTTTAAAGACTGAATCAGATAAAGAGTAGAACATGAAAAATGTTCCTTTATGTGTTTTGTAACATCTAATTGATCGTTTTTTCAATTGGATTTATAAAATTAGAGATATACCCAAGAATGCAAGACCTACTCAGATTGAGATGACATTGAAATAGGAAAAAATTCAAAAATTCACCACATTTTCTATGTGTTATATTGACCTTAAATTTCAATAAGTTGTATCATTATGTGTCTAGTTTATTTGAAAAAAGAATCAAGTCAATTGGATTAGTATATCTAGAGTTATTATTATGAGAGTGTAGCAAGGTTAGGCTACCATATAAGGAAAATATGCATAAATAATGGGTCCACCTTTTATGGATCATGCCATAGTTGAATACCAAGCATTCATAATCTTTTTGACATGCTTATAACCATAGTTGCTTACCAAGCATTCAAAACTTTGAGGAAGCCCCAGAGAGAGAACCAAACCTACCATAAAGGTTGGTCACATCAAAAGGTGAGTAAAAATCATAATTAGATTCTATTGTGTATATGTGATAATTTTATAATATGATTATGTTCTATTACTTGTATATGAGATTGAATTATTACGCTTTAAATGTGAATACAAGTCAAGTGAGAATTATATGCTCTTAATGATTACTTGGTATACCATTGGGACTAAACACTTGCTTATGGGACTAAAAGGATGTTGTGATCGGCTTGTCAAACTCTTGCAAATCACTTGGAAAAGGAATAACAAAATCAAATGTCACTTGAATCACATGAACTCTCAAGAGTAGTGTTTGTCTTGCAATGTCATGACAAAAATTAATCTATTGCACTTGCACTTGCATAGTCAATTGTTATACTTATAATGTATCCTAATGGTATGCTTATATTGGTTGTTCGATAAGAGTCTGATTATTGTTTTTATTCATTGAGTTGTGACTCATGAAATCGCAATTACATTTTTTAGATACTAAAGCATAAGGATTAGACACTTTGGTGCTTAGAGTTTCACATAGAGACACATGGACCACAAGTTGTCAACTGAATTCCAACTCTCTCTCTCTCTCTCTCTCTCTCTCTCTCTCTCTCTCTCTCTCTCTCTCCTTGTGTCATGTACATATATCTAGATAGGAACCTATTTATGGTCACTAGCCTTTATCATTAGTTAACATATACATACATCTAATACATTATTGGATTATATATGTATGATGAATAAACCTTTATGCGCATGTATTTTCGGACATGAATGCCATGATTTGTAAATGAAAATGGTTGTTACAGCCTAAGTTTGTGATCCCACATCTTTCTATTTACATTCATTTACATAAATAAAATTGTTTGCAATTTATGCTTTATGTGTTTGTTTATAATGTGTGATTGTTCTTTTATTCACTATCCCAATTCCTATTTGAATCATGTCACATATGCACTTTTACTCACTTTTAACTTATATACTTTTTTTTATCTTACCAAGGGAGAGAAATAGTGAACGAAATTGCATGACATATAATCAAAGAAAAGTATAAGTTGAGGGGGAGCAATCTAATCTAAAATCGAAATCCTTATTAAACTTAGTTTGTCAATAAGTATTCTATTAAAAAATGTTAACCATCTCAACTTCACACTTATGCAATCCATTACCTTCAGTAAAATCAATCTAAGTTGTTAAAATAAAATAGGGGAAGATTATTGGACTAAGTTAGCCAAACCTAAGTCAAAGGTCACTTTTGATCTTGATAATGAAGATTAATAGGTTCTAACATCTTGTTTAAATGTTGTTTTTGCAGTTTTTAAGATAGGTTTGTATTATAAGTTGGATGGAAGTCTAAATCTCAAACATTGAGTAAGGCATACCAATTTGTGATCAAGAATGTTAAAATCACTATCACAACCTTGCAACAAGGTTGAATGAACTTGAACCAAATGAATTTATAGAGCAAATCGTAGTCGCAATCCTGCCAAGGAAGATATAATTGTCATACAGTGTGATTTATGATGGCGTCTACGTTCCCAGTCGCGGACTTTTGTAGTTGTATTGAGGGAACCAAGTCCATAACAAAAACTTGCCAAGTGTCCAAGATAACTGTTGACATATCAAAATTTGTGAGGGTGGAAAAGATGTCGAGACAGCAGCCCATTGAATCATTTTTCCTTACCAAACAGAAGGATTTGTGATCGCTGTTACATCCAAGAAGAACCTTAATTGGACCATGGCTTTTGGTTGGTTAGATAAATACAACGACTATTTATCCTGAAAAACCAATAGCAATATGCCTCGTGGACTAGCCATTGGATACAAACGGGGTTCTCCATTGTGATTTCAGTCTTTTTAGTGTAAAGTGAAAATTCATGACCATGAAACTAGTCTAACAGACATTTAATGCAAGATCTACCTAGCTTACCTTAGAGATTTAGGCATACTTTCTGTGTAACATCTCTTTAGTGGTTATAAATACTCCACTAAACATACATGAGTGCAAGAGAATATCATTGATTATAACCAAACTCATGCAATTTACTTCACAACCTTTTATTCTTTATAAGTGAATTAATATTATTGGGTGTACGCATTAAACACCATTGTAATTAAATTTGAGAGTTAGTTTAGTTGTCAAAACTCTTGTATTAGGTTAAGTGTGAGCCTTTGAGGAAACACTTGAGTGAGATTTTTATGTAGGTATTAAAACACAAGTTGTAAGGTTATGTGTGAGCGATTAAAACATTGTATAAAAGTTTGGTGTGAGCTTGGAAACACCATTTTGAGTCAGTAGAACACCTAATTATAAAGAATTAGGGAGTGGATGTAAGGTTCATTAACACTTGAACCACTATAAAAATATTGTGTGTTCATTCCTTCTCCTTCTCCTTCAATCCCCCAAATTCTTTATCTTCCTTCCAAATTTTAAATTCCCACTACTTCAACCCCCTTCTTGGTGCTCAAGGGGCAACATACACAAAGAAAGTACTCAACTATTAAGAAAAAGCTTTTATCAATAGTTTTATTTATTACTAAATTAGAAGACGATTTAATTAATAAAAAGTGTCTTTTAAGAATTGATCGTTCAGCTACCAAGCATGTTTTAGAAAAAGATGTTAAGAAATTTATTTCTAAACAAGTTTTTACTAGATGGAAAACAATTTTAAGTAATTTTGATTTTGATATTAAGCATGTTAAAGGAATTTCGAGTTCTCTTCTTGATTTTTTAACAAGGGAATTTTTGCAAGGCAAATCCAAACAATAACAGATTTGCTCCTCTTTCTGAAGATTAAACTTAACTACTCCTAATAATAAAGTTTCATCTCTAGGACTTTACCTGCCTTTGCCTCCTCTTCTAGACCACCTATTACTCATTTGATTACTTCTGCTACTGGACCATCTTCTAGCAAAAGAAAGAAAAGTAAAAATAAAAATAAAGAAAGCCCTTTACTTTTTTCCCAAGTTGTTACAAAAGAACCCTGTATTTACTTTCGAAAACCTCACATGTTAAGAAAATGTTTCATTAAACCATAATTGGTGGGAGATTCTTTCCCTTCCATAATTCAAAATTTGTTTAAGCCCAATATCTTCTTTTTTCCTTCTCATCCAAATAAAACTCAAATCTTTTATGAATATATTCTTATTAATTCCAACTCTATTGAAATCGAACATGTTATGGATGAAAATGAACCTAGTAAAATTTCATATTCAAAGTGTAAAATTTTAAGAGTCCTTTTTATTTGAGATTGGAAAGATAATTTTCAGCCTGAAAAGAAATTTTCAAAACCATTTAATCCCTTTGGTTATTCATATATAGAATATTAAGATGTTTGGTTTGTTGCATTTTTAATCAAACCTTTCAACCACTCATGGTTCTTTTACTTCAATAAAGGTATTAATGTCACTTTTGTTACATGGTTCCAAGAATGGTGGTTTTACTTTATGGGTTCACACATTGGCCTTAATAGCAATTCAAGAAGGTTTTCATAACTTCAAGCAGATGATTAAGAAGGCTACACAAGACCCACTATTGTTTTTTACTTCTATTTTTGGGATACCATGGATCATGACTTGGAATTTTAAGATCACAAAAGATTATCCTCCAGAGTGGAATTTAGATCATGAAATTAATATTCTCTAGAGACACTTTAATGTTAAATGGTGGGTTAATTTTAAAATTGAACAAGCTAATAAAGAAGTTGTCATTAATTAGTTTAAGACTAGAAATGTCATTGCTCTAAGTTCCAGTCTTGAACACATGGAATTCTTATAAACTAAAAGTAAGTTACTAGCAACTTTATCCTCAACCACAAAGAGAAGAGAATCCAAACAATTATCGTTAAAAGCCCTCTCTATCATGTCTGAAGAAGATGATAAGGATGAAAGTGATTCGGATTATGCTCAAAGCAATGAGGATGATTGATATGGCATCCACTTCAGTCCAGCTTAATTGAATTGACATTGCCTACCACCTGTTAGGACTATCTGCCACTATTTTATTTTATTTTTTTTAAAGAAAGATGTTGAAGATTCTCTGTTATAACTATGAACCACTAAAGCTACTTGTTAAGTTTGACACCTGTTAAGATTCTTTTATGCTATTTTCCACTACAAAATTAAAAACCTGTTAAGTCTGTGGATTCTAAGGAGTGTTAAGTCGATACTTTCAGTTTATAAATATGTAATGGTAAACGAAGAGCACGACATAAATTGGATTGAGAAGTATAAATCTCACTTGTTCTAATCTACTTGCTCTCTCTTCTCCCACTATAATATTTCTTCTTTTATAAATAAAATTTTCTTTCTATATTCCTCTTTCTCTCTTTCATTGCATTCACTAAGTATGCTTTGTGCTTGACTTTTATAAGGATCTTGCACATTAGAAAATTTTCTGCATTTCATGTTTATTTTCTTGAAAATTATTTATGTAAGAGGTGTTTCTGTGCTTATGGTATCAAAGCCAAAACCTGAATAATATATGTGTTCTTGAGTAACATTTATGTTGTGAGTGTGTTGGTAAACTGATTTGTTAGTGTTGGTCAGCCAGTTTGAGTTCTTGAAGTTTGGTGTCCTACTAAGTGATCCTTCAATCATATCACATAGACATTTCAATAACATTAATAGATTATATAGATTTTTGACATCATGTTCTTCCTCATCCACCCCAAATGCTCTGAATTCTCTGTTAGAGGTTTACTTTTTAGATGCTAATATAAATTCTAAAGAAGTAAATATTGCCCAAATTGAAAATCAGTTTCATAATTGGTCAATTCCTAAAATGGATGTTAATTCAATTCATAAAATGGGTTCATTTGATTTTATTTCTGATTATGCTAATAAGAAAATAAAACAAATGATATTTTTAAGTAATGAACATGAAAATATTCAACTACTTTCTCCTTACACTATTTTAAAATATCAAGAAAATATAAATTTATTCATCTTACTATGGTGCAGGTCGCTATTAAGCCATTAATTAGACTTGGTCTGGATATTCCAATCTTTTTATGTTTAAGAGATGTTAGGCATCAAAATTTTTCAAACTCTATTTTAGCTATGGCCAAATCCAATTTCGCTAACGACCCAATCTATTTCAATTGTTATTCAAATTTTTCAGTATCACTTTTTTATGGCAAAATTTTAGATACTTTGTTTTTAACTATTAAGCTAAAAACTACTGATTTTGCTGCTAATTGAAAATTTGTTTCAATTATTTACAGGGCCTACTATAAGGTTATAACTACCACTATAGATCCTGGATTTAAGTGTAAATTTTTATAAAATGAGTCTTTGGTTTTTAAAGCAAACTCTCAACATAGTAAGATCCATGTTCCTAGAAAGCTAAGATGGCATGAACTTAGTCAAGCTGGGACCTAAAACCTATAAGATATTTTTAATCCTAAACCTATTGAAACTGGTTCAAGGCTATCATGTATTTTGGAAAGTTCGAATGGATCTATCCAAATTTAGTTTTCTTCTACTATTTCAAATGTTTTAGAACTTCAAAATAGTAGAAGATCTACCTCTAGACTTCCTAGGAGCCCATCCATACATACATACATACATGTGTGTGTGTGTGTGTGCATGTGTGTGTGCAGAGCTAAGGGCACACCTATCATAGATCCTTCTAACGAAACCTCAACCTTATCATAACAAATACCTATTATTCCCTTGGTAAGCCATTAGGTATGACTATTTGGTCCAATATGGTCTAAGCACAAGTACTCCTTTACCCTTAATAAAACCTTCACCTATTTTGCCTCCAATAATGCCAAAAACACCACCAAAGCCACAATTACCTTTACATTGTTATAATCAAGCCCTAAAATGTATAAAGAAAGAATCCCCTTTTTTATCCATTTTACCACTAGACACTTATCTTAACCTAATTTTTCAAATATGCATTTACCAAAAACCATTCATTATGGCTAATGAAGAAGAATTTCTATCACTCATAAATCATACAAGCCCAAACACCCAAGTTAAGAGTATGGTCAATATAAAGAATCCTGCAATAGTAGACTTAAAAGGTTAGCCACTTAAGATTACTCTAACTAAAGTAGTGTTAAATTGGCAATCAGATAATGCCCAGGCATAGAATGGGATTCTCAAAAAGATAGAAACCATAGTAGACTAGGTTTTTATGCAGATGCAAAATATGGATATGAATTTTTCAAGTCAACAAAGAGAAGTATACACGCTAATGATCAAGCTCAAATCTCAAATCTCAAATTGAAGAAAAGCACAATGAGATAATGAGGATGATTGAGCAAAAAGCTTATTCAGTTGATTTCAATCAGAAGACAGTTGAAATTCAAAAGGCTAAAAGATCAACTCACTTGAATGAAGAATGACATGAAAGGTAAACAACTCAACCAACCTATTCTCAACCATCATCATATGATCCCTTTGAAATACCTTTACCAACCTTTAAACCATACCAACCTAGACCTGTAACCATATACACATCAACTACCTCAAATTTAGAATAATTGGGACTCTCAACTAATCTTTTTCATAAGAAATTAAGATTAGGAAAGTTTCCTATTAATCCTAAACCTAAACCTACCTCTAAATGAAAAGATATCTCTATACAAATGTCATCTTATATAGAGTCTACTAAAAAACCCATACTAAAAAACCTAAGAACCACATAAAACTATAATGATGAATCCTATTTCAAACTACTTAGAAAAAACTATAGCCTTAATCCTATTCTTTTCAATGGTCAATTCTTTTTCAAAGGATGACCTATCAGAATCATCAACCTCTAAATCAGAAGAACTTGAATCTAAATCATTTGGAGAAAAAGAAGAAGATGATGATGATGAGGAAGTTTCAGTCCAATTTGAGGCTTTATCCCCCTCCAAATGATCAATCATTAAATAATTCATATTATTGATCTACCCGAAGATATAGACACTACTTTTAACGACTGTTTTCATTTACAAATAATTGGCATTCATGTCCAAAAATACATATTCCTATAGGTTGATTCATCATACATACAAAATTCAATATGTATTTAATGTACATATATGTTAATAAATATTCAAAGCTAGTGATCATAAACTTGTTCCTATCTAGATATATGTATATGACACAATGAGAGAGAGTTGGAATTCAGCCGATGACCTATGTTCCATGTGCCTATATGCAAAACTCTATGCTCCAAAGTATCCAAACCTTATGCTTCAGTATCTGAAAAACATAATTGCAATTTGGTGAGTTGTGACTCAATGAATAAAAATAATAATTAGATTCTTGTAGCATAACAAATGATCAAATATCATCATGATACATTACAAGTATAACAATTGACTATGCAAGTACAAATGCAATAGATTGATTTTGTCATGACCATGTAAGGCAAACACAACTCCTAAAAATTCATGTGATTCACGTGACATTTGATTTTGTTGACCACCAAATAACAAGTGGATAATTTGATCAATAACATGTGCCAATAAGACATATTGGTGCCTATTGCAAGTGATTTGTAAGCGTTTGGCAAGCCAATCATAATATCCTTTTAGTTTCACATGCAAGTGTTCACTCATAATGGTATACCAAGTAATTATTACGATCATATAGTTCTCACTTGACTTGTATTTACATGTAAAAAATCACAATTTAATCACATATTCATGTAATAGAACATAAACATATCGTAAAATCATCACACATACACATTAGAATCCAATTATGGCTTTTACTCACCTTTTGTTGTGACTAACCCTTATGGTAGGTTTGGAACACTCTCTCGGGCTCCCTCAATGCGTTGGAATCCTAACATTTGATACATACTTAGTTATAAGTATGTCAAAATGATTTTGAATGCTTGGTATGCAAATATGGGCATGTTCCATGTAAGTGGACCTAGTGTTTATGCATATTTTTCTTCTATGGCAGCCTAACCTTGCTATAGTTTAACTATAACAACTCTTATTATACTTATCAAAATGACTTGATTCTTTTTTTAAATAAATTAGACATATAATAATACATCATAATCAAATTTCATGTCAATATAAAACATATAGAAAATGTGGTGGATTTTTGAATTTTTCCCTATTTCAATGTCATCTCAGTTTGAGTAGGTCTTACAGTCTTGGGTATATCTCAAATTGTAGAAATTCAATGTCAAAACTGATTGACTAAAAGTTATGAAACATATAAAGGAACATTTTCTATGTTTTACTTATTGTCTAATTCAGTTTATAAAGTCACCAAAACAAATGATCAATCTCAGGGTGAGCATGTGTCACACCCCATTTAATAATCATTTAAATTTCTCTTTAAGTCTATCCATTGTCATTTAAAAGACCTGATTAAATTTTTTTTTTATTATGTCTCTTGTTCACCACTTAGTAATTATTTACAACAAAACATACATGAATAATCAAACTAAAATACTAACTGACTACATTCTGGCCCAACCTCTATTACACTGCTAGACAGCGACTTTGAAAAGTATATTGGATGCAATCTTTAGTCTACTCTT
>CATIWR010035612.1:0-10562 GCA_949677035.1 Omphalea diandra
GCGGTCGCTACTACTCATTAGCAGTCATAAAATCTAAATTCTTGAAGGAAAATCCCATTTGTGTCTAATGACTGGTCCACGTGGTAACTTCTGATTAGTTTACTAGGAAAATATAGTCATTGCGCTTTTACCTACTTTCAGAAGTCACAGTCGCGAGCTTTCTTATACAGAACGCGACAAAGGATGTGAATTCATTTTCCAAAAATTGTTATCTTTTCTTCACGATTCGCGGTCGCTATCAACAAGATGTCTCTGTGAAATTTGACTTCTAACGGTCTGCTGGAACACGTGTCATGCTGTGACTGTGGACTTGCTTCCTTCTTGAGTCACTTCGAAATTCGCAGTCGCGACTAAGGCGTGACACACACCATAATTTCGTATGTCAATTTTGGACTCCTTCATTTGGATGAATCACGACCGAGAATAGCTCTACGATTTTGCCTATGTACTTTCTAGCAATGCTTCTTTACATATCACGGTCACGAATACAGAGTTGCGATCGTGATTTAGAAGTCATTTTTCATACTTGAGGATTTTTTAGCTTCATCCAACTTCCAACTTAGATAAAAACTAAAGGCTGCAAAATAACACTAATTTGAAATATTAAACATGATTAATCTCCTTTGTCAATATCAAAAGAGGTCCAAGACTTGGGTTAACTACCCTAGTCCAACAATCTCCTCCTTTTTGATTTTGACAACTTGGATGGACCCTTAGTAATAATAATGCAAAAAAAGTGAAGTTGGACTGTAAATAATGATTCAATGAATACTTAAGACAAAAATTTGCTCAGTATATCATTCATTCAAACATAGTGAATTTAAGAAACAATAAGTATGATGCTCCCCCTTAACTTATGATATAATTTTTAAACTTAGATGTTTCTCCCCCTTAAGCTTAGATTCATACATCTCTCCCCCTTTGGCAAGATCAAAAAGAGGGTGTATAAGGGAAAAAGTAAATTCATGCATAAGTAATAATAAGGAGCAAAAGTAAATATTAAAAAGCATTTGATAATAATCACATAAGATCACAATATAACAAAGAAACAACTTTTATTTATTTATAACTGTGGGACCACAAACGTTTAAACACATAAAAAAGAAAATACAAAGAGATCCCTAAGCTAGAAAGTAGAAAACTCATCATCACTAGAGGTGTCTTCAACTTGTGTAGGTGTTGTTCCCTAGACTTCATCTCCATCTTCAACTTCATCTTCATTGTCATCTCTATCTTTTGCATTTTTGAATTTTGTGAAGTCTGAAAGATGATAAGGAGGGACTCCTAGTTTCTCTTGGAGATCCACCATATCGCTGTGAAGTGGGAAAGGAAGAGGAGCCTTCGCTTCATCATCCTCATCATTTTGTCTAATTTGCGATCTAAGGTGGCAAGAGATAACTTTGTCTTTGCTTTTGGTTAAGGAGAAGGAGGAGGGACTTGTGTTGTTCCTTCATCAATTTGAAGCCTCTTTCTTTTCAAAACTTAAGAGGACTCGACTTTCTTTGCCCCTACCGTGCCAAGGGTATAGGTGTAAGTGTCCAGATAGATGGCCTTGGCATTTATAAGGTATGTTAGGTTGAGGAAGTTTTGTGAGGGAAGGAGCTTCTTGGTGAGGAATTGCTCATTTTCCTCATTAAGAGCTCAAACGAATCGATAGATGGCTTTGACATGAGAAGGGAGTAAAAACTGGCTCTTCGATTTTGTGGCTGAGTTGCACAGTGCACATGAATTCTCGTACCACCTCCTCATACCTGGGTTCATCTCGAAAGATGAATTTGTTCCACCCAAGATTGGACAGAAATGCACGGATTTCATCGTTGAGACCCAAGGTTTCAAGCATGAATGCAGAGGAAATCTTGTTAGGGACAATCGCCTTAGAAGAGTTTGCCTTGTATCTTTCTTTCTCTTCCTTAGTTATGCCCTTCATGAGGTGAAGGGCAGGAGGAGCAGAGGGTTGAGTCACTACTTTGTCCTTATCTGCCTTGGAGAATTTCTTTGGAGCCATGAAAATAGATAAAGAAGTGTTGGGAGATTTTGAGAGTGATTTTAGAAGTAGAAGTTGTTTAGAGTAGATGTGAGAAAATCACTATTGAAAGGGGTATTTATAGGATTCAATGGGTGTGAAAATGATAACAAATGGCTAAAAATTGATTAAATGAAGGGTTGGAAATAGTTAGCCATCAAATCACATAAATGTGAGACGGTTACTCAGATTCGCATCTACAAAAATGGAAGTTGCGGCTGCGAATTCCAAAAAATATGAGTAACGGACAAATTTCCTCAAGAATACGTGTTGTAACAGTCAGAATTTTGAAATTAATGATCGAAATTCATGGTGGAGAGAAATTTTGCGACCGCGAATTGACATTTGACAGCCGGTAGAAGTTGACTTATAATTCGCAACCGTGAAGAAGGAATAGCGACCGTGAATTGTGAGTCAACAAGGATAAGAATGAAAATTTTTAAAAACATGTGATCCCCTAGAAATAAATAATAAAACCTTCCATAACAATCATAAATCAAACATATCACACAAGATCAAACAAGAATTTTCACTTGAGGGAGCTTCCATCAAACATTCCCAATTCTCTCTTATTGAAGTTCATCTTTTCTTCATTTAGAGGTTTAGTGAAAATATCTGCAAGTTGATGATTAGTGTCAATGAATTCTAACACAACATCACCTTTTTACATATGATCTCTAAGAAAATGATGTCTAATATTTATGTGCTTACTTTTAGACTGTTGGATGGGATTCTTTGAAAGATTGACAGCACTAGTATTGTCACATTTGATAAGAATGTGATTAATTGCTTTGCCAAAGTCCTTTAATTATTGTTTCATCCAAAGAAATTGGGTGCAACAACAACCCACCGCCACATACTCGGCTTCCGCGGTGGATAAGGCAACCGATACTTGCTTTTTACTAAACTATGAAACTAAGCATTCACCTATGAATTGGCAAGTCCTGGAAGTGCTCTTTTTATCTAATAAACTTCCTGCATAATCTGCATCCGAATACCTAACTAGGCTAAAAGATGTGTTCCTAGGATACCATAGTCCTAAGTGAATAATGCCATGTAAATATTTGAAAATTCTCTTCACAGCATTCAAATGAGACTCTCTAGGAGAGGATCGAAACCTAGCACACATGCAAACACTAAACATTATATTCTGTCTATAAGCAGTAAGATAGACTAGAGATCCGATCATACCTCGATATCTCTTTTCATCTACTACCGTACCCGATTCATCCTTATCTAGCTTGATGGTACTACTCATTGGAGTTTTTGCTACCTTGCATCCTTCCATGCCAAATTTCTTCATAATTTCCTTTGTGTATTTGGCTTAGTTGATGAAGATCCCTTCTTTGAGTTACTTGATTTGTAGACCAAGAAAGAACTTGAGCTCTCCCATCATGCTTATTTCAAATTCCCTAGTCATACACTTGGCAAACTCTTCACAAAGAGATTCATTAGCAGCACCAAAGATAATATCATCAACATAGATTTGGACAATTAAAGTGTCTTGTTTGTGGTTTTTAACAAATAATATAGTATCAACCTTTCCTTTCTCAAAATCATTTTGTAAAAGAAATAAACTAAGCCTTTCATACCAAGCTCTTGGAGCTTGTTTCAATCCATACAAGGCTTTGTTTAATTTGAAAACATGGTTTGGAAAACAATGAGATTCAAAACCGGGAGGTTGTTCAACATAGACTTCCTCCTCAATAATGCCATTTAAAAATGTACTCTTAACATCTATTTGACAAAGTCTAAAATTCATATGACATGCAAATGCTAAGAGAATCCTAATGGCCTCTAATCTTGCTATGGGGGCAAAGGTTTCATCATAGTCTATGCCTTCCTCTTGGTTGTATCCCTTAGCAACCAATCTAGCCTTGTTTCTAGTGATGACACCTTACTCATCTAACTTGTTCCTAAACACCCACTTACTACTTATAATTGGGAGATTTTTAGGCCTAGGGATAAATTCTCATACTTTGTTTCTCTCAAATGTGTTGAGTTCTTCTTGCATAGCAAGTACCCAACTTTCATTGTCAATAGCCTCATCAATTGATTTTCGCTTTAATTGAGAAACAAATGCAAGATTATTATCTAAATGATGTAATTGAGATCTAGTATTTACACCCTTTGATGTATCACCAATGATCAAGTCCTTGGGGTGATACTTAGAGAATGTTCAATCTTTGGGTAGCTCTTGCCTTGGTTCATCCTCTTGTAGAAGTTGTGGTTCCTCATCCAATCTTGATGATTCACCTTCTTCTTTATCATCTCTTATTGTAGTATCTTCCAATTCCAGCTTTTCTAGTTCACCTATAAGATCATCAACAAAAGTACCTTTCCCAATATCAAGTTTACTAGATTCATCAAAAACGACATTCATAGACTCTTCAACTACCATAGAACTTTTATTGAAGACTCTATAAGCCTTGCTTGAGGTGGAATAGACCAAGAAGATTCATTCATTAGTTTTGGAATCAAATTTCATAAGATTATCCTTGGTGTTCAAAATATAGTACTTACATCCAAATACTCTTAGGTATGAAATTTTGGGTTTTTTACTATTCCAAAGCTCATAAGAAGTTTTGTTGAGAATAGGTCTTTTGAAAACTCTATTTGCAATATAACATGAGGTATTAATGGCTTCAACCTAAAAGTAATTTGGTAAAGAATACTCATTGAGCATTGTCCTAGCCATTTCTACCAAAGTTCTATTTTTCCTCTCTCTATAACACTATTTTGTTGTGGTGTTCTAGGAGTTGAAAAATTATGAAAAACTCCATTCTCCAAAAAATAATTTTCGAATGATTCATTTTGAAATTCCCTTCCATGGTTACTTCTAATAGAAGAGATGAAGTAACCTTTTTTATTTTGAACTCTTTTTATAAAACTTTTAAAAGCATCAAAAGAGTCATTCTTATGAGCTAGAAAGGATACCCAAGTAAACCTAGAGTAGTCATCTACAAGGACTAGTGCATAATGCTTTCCACTTAGGCTAGCACTCCTAGTAGGTCCTATTAAGTCCATGTGGATAAGTTGAAGTGGTCTAGATGTACTTACAACATTTTTTGCTTTATGGAAGGCTTGATGTTGCTTCCCCATTTGGCATGGGCCACATGTCTTGTCTTTAGTGAATTTGAGCCTTCTTTATTGCATCTTCATTTTTACAAATCCAGACCACATTTGTTGCTTCTTTGCAAATTTGGATTGGAAGAGAATTAGTTGTTTCAACAACAGGGCAACACTTGTAGAAAAAAAACACCATCGAAGTGTTTGATCTCCATATTCTAAAAAAGTTTGTCCTTTCCCTCGAGCATTGATACAAAGAAAACATTGAGTCCCAACTCAAGTACCTTGACTAGCCCAACTGGTTCATCGATTTCAAGATAGAGCTCTAGTAGGAGCTCTAAAAACTCAAAATCCCAACTAGTGGGCCCGAGCTTTACATGGACCTCGTCAATCTCAGTTATATTCCTTCTATTCTCAACATCTTTTCTCATGATAACACTGATATCGCTATTGATATCATCCAATTGCTACAGGACCTAACTGATGAGAATATTTTAAAAGAAAATGATGAGCCTGCTAAGGTTTTTGTTGATGCCTTAGTTGAGAATAATGTGTTGGAATTGCTGGTTAAAAATTTGCAAAGGTTATTGGATTAGACCTTAATGAGGTGGTTATTGTGTATAACACGCTTGCGTCATTATTGAGAATTTTATCGAGCTGAAGCCAGTGGTGGCAGAATTGGTTTATGAAATGATGAAGATACTTCATTAGTTATTAGGGAAGATGAAGGTGATGGAGTTTGTTTCTTCTTGTTTTTTTAATTAATGGTGTTTTTTCTGCAATTTTGAACATCTATTGTTTCAGTTTATAACTTACTAATTGGTTCCTCATTTGATCTCTTGATTTGCCTTAGCCTCAAGTCAAAGGTATTTGATTTAGGTCTTTCTTCTTATAACTTTTATTTTATGTTGTTTTGAAGTAGTTTTATAAGATTTTTCAAGTCAAATATTTGACCAATAGCTCAAATTTGGGATCTTTTGCCTTGAGTTTTCTAGGATTTCTAGTTTTTTGTACCCTATTATCATGACTAGCTATTGTTTCATTGGTGTTGATAAGTGCTTTTCTACTTAAGTGCTTTTTGTTTCTTGAAGAAAGATTGGAAAGGTTTTTATTAGCTGGGATTTTTTTTCCCATCTTATGTATGATGTCTTGGGTATCCAATAATTTCAATGGTCATTGTTATTTACAAGAACTATTTTAATTTTACTTCTTAGGATTTCATTTTCCCTTTGTGTTATTAAAAGTGTAATCTTTTGCTTGTTGTTGTTGTTGGCGTTGGATGGCTACTGGGTAGATCTTAAAGGGTTAAAGTAGCCAAATTTCTCATTTGAAAGTGCAATTCTAAAAGGAACATAAGTGATTAAAATTTGTCTTTGACAAAGATGTCCTGGCCAATATGAAGCCCTTACAAAAACTTAAGCTTATCAAATTGTCAATGAGATGCTTTATTTGGATCATTAATTGACTGTGTATTGATTGGCAAATAACTTATTGTCACTTTTTATTTTTCTTAGCATTAAAAGAAGTTATGTTTGCATTTCATTTTTCAATGACGAGAATTGTAGTACAAATTAGCTACTTGAAAAAATTTATGGAATGCATCGCAGTGTAATTTGTGTAATGGACCAGTGATAGGAAAACTAAACTAGTATATGAAACACTATTATTTTTCACAATATTCATCGTTTGGTCTCATTATGCTTCTCTATTTTGCAAAATGCTTCTTTGCCGTAAATGCTACTTGTAAATTTTGTATATATTTTTCAGTTATTGTCTATTATTCATTTGCAATCCTGTCTACTCTTTTCCTTTTAACATAGCAAGTTTTATAGCAATAAGATAATAATTTTTCTTTTTAATTCTTCATTTTCTTTTATTAGATGAGATTATGTTGAGTTTTTGAGGTTTTAATCTTTGATAAAGTTTCTACCTTTGTTGCCAACCTTGTTCCTTAAATGGGTTTCTATGGTTCTTTTGCTTTCAATGAATAAATAGGATCTTGAAAGCTATCAAGTTAAAAGTATAGGAAAAGGAGCTTCAGGTACAGTTACAGAGGACTTGGCGAAGGAAGTGCCAACTGGACCAGATCCTCTTCACCGTAACAACAATCGCACAAGACCATGAGCTCATCTTTAAAACACTCTTTTGTTGGAGCTCTACAATTGTTAATTTTGGGTTTATTCTCATTAGTTATCTTTCTATCTTTAAAACTAATTAATATTTAAACTAATTAAGACCTAGATTATAAGTCATAATTGAACAACAGTCCAACCAATTAAACTTGTCATTTAGTCTGCTTATTATTGTTGCAAGTTTTTGTTGTATATATAATTTTTTAATACCTACAATTTATATTATTGTTTGGCTTTCTTCATTCTAAATATTGGTTGTTCTATGATCAACTTCAGTCTATCCTTTGATGATAATTCTCGAGATTAGGAGTGACTATGATTCGGTTCAAATTAAAAATTAAGAAATTTTTATTCAATTTAATTTTATTTTCCTAAACTGAATTAGAACACTAATTTTCATAATTCGAGAATCCTAGTGACTAAGGTAAAGTTAAGAAATGATGCTAAATGGAGGGTTGGCCTCAGTTTTGATGTTTATGCAATTGAACAAGTGTCATGAATTATTTTTGTTGACTAAAATTCTAATAGCAATTTGCACATTTTAAGTGCCTTAAAAATAAGTTTTATGTAAGAATATTACTGTTAAAGTTAGGACTGAACTTTCCATAGATGAAATGCAATTGAAAGCATGCAATTTGATGATAAACAACATGAAAAGTGACCCAAATGCAATCTATTTTTGTGCTAGGGTTTTCCTATTGTTTAATGTATTATATCTTGCTTTTTATACCATGTACAAATATCCTGTTCATTGTAGTCAAAGTGAAATTTTGTGTAGCTTTCTTTTTTGAGAATGTTAAGGTTACAGTTGTCTTGACTAAGATTTGTTTTGTTACTTTTTCTTATTGTTATCACCAAAAATTTTGATAATGTTGTTGTACAGTTATTTAGGCTAATAGTTGAATACTAGAGTGTCAACTTCATAAGGCAAGAGTTTAAGAGTTTAAAATTTGATATTTCTTTCCCCTTTCACCTAAGCTGATAAAAAGAAATATCCAACATACTGAGGCTTAAGCTTTCTCAAATTGAGATTATATCTTTAGAGTTAATTAGATAAAGTGCAATGAATAATGTGATGTTATTCAATATTTATTTATTATGATTGTAAAACTTTTTTTGTTGTAGGTTACTTGAGAACAATTCATTGAGTGGTAATGTTCCCATAAATATTTGGCAGAATACGGGTAGTAGTTGATACACTTACCTTGTAAGTCTTGATGGAAATCAACTTTTTATGATACTAGCATATCCTTGAATTTGTATTGCTTTTGGGGTTATGTTGAAGATGGGTAAATTTACCAACTTGTTCGTTATGCTTCTTTCAGGGATTTCTAGGATAATATGCTTTCAAATATTTCTGGCAAGTTTAATCATCCTTCAAATGTTAGCATCAAGTAAGTTTTATTTTACCTTATGGCATGCACTCATTTTGTCAAATTCATAAAATGCTTACTTTTGCTTCCATATTGCCCCTGCATCCAATTCATTAGATCATTTTTACCTTAATTTTGGAGATGAGATACAACCTTTTTTTAGTACGAAACTCCTCTTGGCCTTTTCTTTAATCCGACTTTGACAAAGCTGCAGCCTTGATTATTCAAGCTTGAACATTTAATGTTGTACACAGTTACTGGACCTTGGGGCTTATGTCTCGCCCCATTATTTCTGTTTATCTTTTACCTTTTTTCTACTTCCATGCATATTTTTCTTAACCTTATCTTTTTGGCTCCTTAAATCAAGTATACTTCTGTGGTTGCATATGGATAAATAACCGTCGAAGCTAATTTCCTTTAATTTTGTTGCCATGTGAAATGAAATGCAATAAATGAATGAAAGGTGTTGTGCATTGACGTGTTATAACATCGTAAGTTTCCAAGCCTCCTTGGATCCATTTCCAAATGAATTTCTAAAGTATATGTAGATCAAAGGTCATTTGTTTACCATATGAAAAAAATCGACAAAATGTTTAGAATTTAAAGTATATGCACATTAGAGACCCCATGTAATGTTTAGAATTTAAAGTATATGTAATTAGAGACCACATGTTAGTGATCACATTAACGACCACATTCATTTTATGGTCGATAAACCCTTTGAGACCATAATTTTAGCGATCACAAAATATGGTCGTTAAAATGATCGATAACATGAATAGTGACAACTTAAAGACCACATTTTATGGTCTCTAAATCTTTTTTTCTTTTTTTTTTTTTTAGTGACACAAAGTCATTTGAGATTATTCAAACTCCTTCGAATCATGATGAGAAGATTGTGGTATCTTAGTCCTATATGGTTGGATATGTTTGTTATGAGACCGTTGATTTGAAGTTTTTATTAGGTCATATTATGAAAATGAGACTGATTGAATATGCATAATTATTCTTTATGCTGGTAGGAAAGATGGTCCGTCAGAAATAAATGATATTTTACAAAACATATTATGCAGTAAATGGATGATCATTGGCAAGGCAATATAATTACCAATAGAGTTTTATGATTTTCAAAAAAAAAAAAAAAGCACTAGCAGCTCTTATGCAATCTGAGACAAATATATGTATAATTTAAACAAAAGAATGAACAAATAAAACACAAATGCAACAATCTCTAAGGATGGCTTCCATGGGATGCAGATTTGTAGTCATGAATGTGCAGGGTGAAGCATATGATTGGCCTCAAACAAATTTAGCAGAGAGGCAATGGTATTATAGTAGAAAGTTTGGCACTTCGTTGGGTGTTGCAAATAGTTTTTGAAGGTGGTATTAAGACATGTTTTTTAAAGTAATAACAAGTTACTAGTTGATTGCTTGAATAAAAGGATATAAATAATAGACTTGTTGAGTGTACAATAAATAATGTTAAGGTTTGAACACAACAGATATGGGTTGATAAATTTATCAACATTAGGAAAACAACTAACACTCATTCATTAACTCACCATTTTGATATTGTAGGGATGGAACATATCTAAATAGAAAGAGTTCTCCATATATATATATATATATATATATTGAAAAATAAAAAGACGGTTTCATAAATTTTAGTTTAAATAATGATTTGGATTGGTAATCATTCCAATTTCTAATTTCTATTGGGGATTACTTTTTTTCTAAAAAATGTTTATTTGCATGTGTATTATATCTATCATAAGACTTGCAAAAGGAAATGCAGCCTGGATCCAGATATATTTGTAAAAGAATCAAATGAATGCGAAAGATAAACGAGAGAATAGGGACTTGAACCCTCATGATTTTTAAAGTCGATGGCTTCTATATATATATATATATATATATATATATATATATATATATATATATATATATATATATATATATATATAT
>CATIWR010035618.1:0-12627 GCA_949677035.1 Omphalea diandra
TATCAAATATTATTACCACATAGGGTATCAAATAGTTTTACTTGCTAACAACATCAAGTATTAGCCTTTCAACCAATTAACTATAAATCTAACAAAATTTCAACAATATAATGACTAATAATAACGCTAGTAACTTTGGAAGCTCATATCCCCACATACTCCCATTCCCCAGTCATAATTGATCAACATCTCATGAAAATAAATAAATCAAGAATATAACAATCTTTCATCTATGTATACCACAATATCATCACATTAAACAACATTTCATTCCATTGAAGTATATGGCATTTAACCCATCACACATATAGTGCCATTAGCTATTTACTTACCTCTTCCTTCAAGCTTATTTAGCAGTGGATGGTCCCGCCTTATTCCCACTATTATCCTCAATGCCTTGAAGGCCTATTTCAATACACCAATTCAATTCATGATGATAAAGCAAGATTTTCATTTTGTTATGCAACTATGACATGATTCAAGAAATGAACCTAGTATTTATGCATACTTTCCTTATATGGCAGACTGAGCTTGCTATACTCTTACAGTAATAACTCCAAATATGCTCATCCAAATTACTTGATTTTTTTTAAATAAACTGGACACATAATGATATAACTTATTCAAATTTCAAGCCAATAACAGACACATAGAAAATGTGGTGAATTTTTGAATTTTGCCTTATTACAATGTAATCTCAATTTGAGTAGGTCTTACCTTCTTGCGTGTATCTCAAATTGTACCAATCCAGTTGTAATAATAATCTATTACCAGTTACAAAACATATAAAGGAATATTTTTTATGTTTTACTCTTTGTCTAATTCAGTCTATAAAGTCACCAAAACAAAGGACCAATCTCAAGGTAAGCAGGTTTGTAACATATTGACAAACAATCATGATGAAGGGACCATATCTCAACAACCATGCTGGATTTGGCAACAATATTTCATAGGCATGTAGATCAGACATATATATACAACTTTTAAGTTTCTACCATCATCAAATTATGAATCTATGGTCATCAAATTCTTGGAAAACAGATTCAAAAGAAATGTGAGGTTTCATTCCAGTATAGAGTCAGTCCCAATCAATGAGTCATATCTCTTTCCACACAACAAATCAATCAAAATTGATTTCTAGGTATTTAGAGAGGACATAACCCTACAAATTTCATGTTTTATGATTTGTCAAAATCAGAACATAAGGCCATCAAAATATAAGAAAATAGAAGACTGAGATAATCTCGGTCCAGATTTGACCCAGTTCTACTGAAGGAGTCATATCTCCTCACACACACCAAATCAAGAAAAACCGTATCATAGGTATTATATGAGACATAAAGCTACAACTTTCATATTTTGTACTTTCCTGAATTCCTCTTTTAGGATTATGAAATCATGGATGCAAAATTCTGTTCTGACAGTAAAATACAGTACAAACAACTCTTGTTCTCTTGGATTCAACTTCCATCCAAGAGCTCTACCTCAATTACTCCATAATTCTCACTAACCATGCATGATTAACATGATATGAGAGGTTAATTTTAGTTAAGAAGAAGATAAATTAACTTACCTATTATCTCAGAATTAGAAAACCTTAGGCAGCTCACTCTTCTCCTTCTCTTATTTTTCTTCTTCTTCTTCTTCTTCTTCCTTGCTTTCTTTCTTCCTTAGGTCTCTCTTTGTTTCTAGTATAACTCACAGTTTTTCCTCTTAATTCTGACCTTAATTATCAGATATAAACTTATTATAAAAATATAAAATCATGGTGCTTCATTTCCATTGGTTGGAAGTTCACTTTTTCTCTTTTAGTCCCTCTTCTTCACTCCTTAAGCACCTCCATCCATCTCTCAATCCCTCTTTCAATCCCTATATGCTCCTTATACTCTTAAATAAGTTTTATAACACCATTATTTATGATGCTATATCATGCACATAACATAAGACAATTTGTCATGCAACTATACAAACACTACATATATGTTCAAGTGTCCCAAATATAACGGTGCAAGTGTCATTGTCATGCTTCTACAAATCATATGACTAAATGATCATTTATCCAATGCATATGTTCATGTGAGATTTCATATCATTTATGCAATGAATATATTCATGTGATAATGCCAATGAATGTGGATAGGGATGTTACAGTCTCTCCTCTATCATACACAATAGCCAAGATCATGTCAAAGGGGTTCAAGGCTCAAGAGCCTCCCATAGTGTATGACTTGTACTATCACCTGGCGAGCACGACTTCAAGCATGGTAGGTCATTCCTCCTTATATCTTTTTTATTTTTGAATTTTATTTATTATTGTTATTTTACCTTTCAACATTGTAGTTTCTATGCACTTTCCCATAATGGTTTTTGCATGTGAACATTAGGTTAGCCTCAAAAAATATTTAGAACTAGTTATAGAACATTTATCTTTTAATTTTTTTAAAAATTTAATTTTGCTTTCCACCATATTTCTTACTTGCTTCCTTGATTTGCATGCCCTAGGATTGATTTGTCATTCAAACTTATTTTTCATAAACTTTCTCATTGATTTCAAGTTGAAGCGCTTTGGGGAACTTATGTGTTATTGCTAAACCAAACCTAGGACTTTAGAGCAATTCTTAGGAAAATTATTTTTATAATTTTCATAAAAATTTTGCAAATAGTGCTCACCATGGTTGCAATTAATTATTCCATGCCCTTTGAATTTTTCCTTATAGTATTTGAACACTTGCAAAGAATAGGATATTATTTATATTTTTTGAAAAGTCATAGATTTTCCTTACTTGAGATCAAAGACTTTATCAATCTCGATTTGTGCATTTGTATATGATTTTCCATTACTTTGATTTCTTCTTTGCCCACTTTGCTTCCCTTTCTGTCCTATGGGGAATTGAATGTCTTTTTCTTTTCTTTTCTTTTTTTTGTATATTTTGTTTTTTCTTTGGAGGGTGATGTCTCCCTGAATAAAATAGGCAAAACAATCAGCCCAACAAGGCCTTAGTTTAGGCAGTTTAACCCTCGTGTGATGATCACATATATGAGATAAGGTTGATGCCATTTTTGAGGACCCTACTAGAAAGGGCCCCATAAGGGAAATTCCACCATGATCTAGGCATTGGTTGAGAGGTAGATGGATACCACTCATACCTTCCACTTGTCATTGATAGGGAAGGACACAATCAGCCTGGTGATTTCATAAACTTGACTAGGATAAGCTTCTCTAAGATCTCCTTTCCTATTGACTCGGGTGTGGACTACCTATTGCTTTAATGTGATTACATCCTTTAGCTCCTCGAATGTATTCCTCCAATGAAGGGAAGCCTTACATTCAAGCATTCTAACTTGAATACATCTACTATAGTTGTTACATATGGTAGCCTGCCTAAGGTGGTGGATAAGCTGGCTTACTACTTTCTTTTCCATAATTTAACAAGGATGTTTTTTTGCAAATCCATCAGACACATTGGAGATTTGCCTGCTCTCAGTGATGGAAAACCTAGGACACATAAGTAATTATGATTGGGGATCTACGACACTAGTGTATTTATAATGCATGCTCATCATATGCAACCTCCTAAATTCCTTTATCTTGTCTATTTATTTGCTTCTTAGTTTTCTTTGAACTGATCTTATGCTCTTTTGATAGTTTGGCCTGTGAAGTTGGACTTAGTATAAGGCAGTAACCACTTGCTTGACATAGAGGGTTGCTATCCCTGGTTCGTGAGGTAGAGCTCCTCTCATCATTGTGAGTCATCAGTTGAGGTCATGCGTGGTTACCTGAACGCTATCACCTTGGACCTAGTATCATTATTTTGTGAAAGATAATTGTTAGTTTACTGTGTTAGTTATTGACTTTGTTTTCATACTTACATTGATGTTTTATTTATTTGTTTTTGTGTCTAAGCTAAAGGGGGCTTATCAATGCCTGACAGGCAGAGGTGGCAGAGGCAGAGGCTTTTTCCTTAGGACAATGTTTGGTAGTGGTTATTTTCTTATAGGAATGGCACCTCAGAGAATGAATCTTACTGTTAGGAGTCGACACAAGACTCCGAGTTTTCCAAATTAGATTAAATAATTGAATTTGACCAAACCAAAACTAAAAATCTCTGATGTGAATAGTAAAATACCCAAATTAAAATGTATTAATTTTTTAAAATGGGACAATACCAAAGATTTTAAATTATTTGAATAAAAAACTAGACTGAATTGTGTTCTAATCATTTCGTATTGAAAAATGAACTATATATATATATATATATATATATATGTAAGTACTTCAATTATTAGTTGTACTAGTTAATTCATTCAATTAGCATATATTATTGATAATTACTAATGTTAGCACTGGATTATGGACCTTTGACTGCAGAACGTCGATGATGAAAATCATTGAACCTATCTCTAAAATCCAAGGGGAATAGCCAAAAAAAGAGATGAAACACCCTACAAAATCTTGGAAAAAACATAAAATGAAGCCCAATACCAAATTGAAAGCAACTGCCAGGATTGATGGGTTATACAACCTATTATGCAGGGTTGTATAGTCTATAAACTAGAGTTGTACAACCATGAATAAGGTTGTATAGCCCACCCTAAAAGCCTAACCTTGAGAACCTTCTGGAACTGGTTCTCCCTTAAACCCTAAGGTTGCACAACCTTGACAGAAGGATGTATGACCTATTCTTGGATGTACAACCCATGTGTAAAACCTAATTTCAGGAGGTTCATCTCCCTCTTTATGATTGGACACATCCATGGTGTAACTAGAGCCATTTATGGCCTTATGTACCCATCCATTATTTATAAATACCCCCTCATTTGAAGAAGAGAGGAGGCATAGACAACCCTAAGGTTACTTTACCAAAATCCACTCCTAAATATCCCTCAAACACAAAAACCTTAAACCCCAACCAAATTTAATTATCCTAAAGGTAGAACTACACCTAAACTCTTTAATATTATGCATTCTCTAAACATTTTGGAGGAAGGTATTAAACTTGCGAGCCTTTGAGGGCATAAACACACAAAGGTATCATGAGTCCCCCTCACTCTTCCCCTTATTCTTTTGTTCTATATTTTCAAAATATAGGGTTGTACAACTTTGTCTATAGGTTGTACAACCCTCTACCTAGGTTGTACAACCCTTATATTGAGTTGTATAGCCCGGTTTGACTGGTGGACAATTTTTTGTAAAAGATGATCTTCTATCCTTACCTAGATTTCACCTTATTCTAACCCTTCCTTCTATGATTTTTTAATGTCTCAACAATAGATTAAGGGGAGTTTAACATTTTAGGATCCCTATTCATATAAAAAAATGGAATTTGAGGATGATATTTGAGTGATTTTACAACCCATTTACATACAATGTTTCATGTTCCTTTATTTGTGATTTGGTATGATGTTAAGGTTCTATTTTAATCCTCTTTTGATAGTGACCAAGTGTAGAATTTATGGATGGCCTTTAAAATCTCTTTTATCATTTTGTTTGTGTTTAAAACATGTGTGGGTGTTTGAGTGCTTTAATCTCCTTCATTCTTGTGTTGTATGCTAACCCTACATGGTTAGTGGTACATATGGATACTATGCTTTTTTAAAGCTATATAGGGTGAGGATTTATTAATCTTAGGACCCCTCATGTGATGGGTTTTGCCTTAGGCCATTCAATATCCTCCAAGTGCTTTGCATTGCATGTTCATTATGTTATGCCTTCTTCATTGATGTCATTGCTTACTATTATCATATGGAATGTTTCATACTATGCTTTGTATGATTAATGGTTAATATGAATGGTGGAGTAGGACTTTTAATTGATCCCTAACATGGTTAATGACATTGGACATTATGGACTAATAAGTTAGGCCCAAGGTTCAAGTAGTATTGTTCCATGTTAGTTTTTTCATCTTGAATATATTTAGGGGCTATTTTCTTTCCATTTTATCTATGTTTTATGGATTAATTTGTGCTCATTTTTATAGATTAGGAAAGTCAAATGATACATGCTTCTTATTTATTTAAGTTCATTACATGATAATCCCATCATTTGTATATGTATCCCCATCTTCGCCTTGTATATATTATTTATTATGTCCTCACTTCTTACATATCTTTCATGCAATGCATACCTTATTATTATGGTTGATGGCTTGCTTCGATGAATGTGCCCAGGTGGATAAATGGGAAATTGATTAATAAAGGTAAGGTATAAGAACAAACCACTGATTATCTGAAGGTTGTTTCCTTATGTTCGAGCGACTTAGTAGTACCTAACCTCTTCCTTAAGTCGTGCCCAACAACCGAACCTGATCTCTGATGGGGTAAAGATAGATTGGGTAGTTTAAATGACTTACATAGGCTCATAATTTATCCTTGCCTTGATTCTTGTCCTGAAAAAAGTTGGGTGGCGACTCCACATTTCACCTAGGGATGGTACCAATGTATTGTCCCGCCTTGGTCCTTCATTGGCCATTACTTTAAGAAAAGGTCTTTTATCTTATGTGAGGCCTCAAAGACCATACCCACCCCCTCATTGATAAAAAACGCATGCCATGACAAGGGGTTAATTACCAACGTATGAACTCTTGTCCTCTCGATCCCTTGTTAATAAAAGGTAAGAGTAGCAAGCAAGATTCCACTTATTTGAGCATAAAACCATGAAATTTGAGGCGCTCACAACTGTGTAATCATTCCATTTTGAAAAAAATGAACTAAACCATATATATTATAACTAATAACTTACCTATTAAATATTGAATTAAAAAATATATATAAGTGTTTTAATCATTAATTTTACTAGTTAATTCATTAAATTATTAAATATTATTAATAATTAGACTATTTATCAATTATTATTATAAATTAGTAGTAAACATAAAAAAATTTAATTCAATATTTAATAGGTAAGTTATTAGTTCTAATATATTAAATTATCCCTTTTTTTGTCATTGAATGAGTAAAAGTGAAAAATATATATTTTATTTTATTTTAGTTCATAAAAATAAAAAATATAAAGTTTAATTTTTAATAAATTGAAATGACCAAATTCCTGAACTGGTACCGAATCGAATCTAACTATCCCAAAGAATCGAAAAACCAAACTAAATTGTCCAAAATTCTTAAGGAATTGAACCGAATTAGACAAAACATTTTAGAAGATAACAACTCTCCATTTTTAAAATCTCCAAAATTTTATCATGGTTCTAGAGATTTTTAAATCCTCGAATAGGATTAAACCATGTTCACCCCTACTTGATATGGCTCAAGGCTTGGATGCTTGTCCTATAACCTAAAGTCTACCATAGACATGTTCTGAGTGGCAAACATAAAGGAGGAGGAGAATATTCAGGTGGCCATCTGATTCATGCTAGGGGAGTAATTGGTGGCAAATGACGACCCTTACAGGGACTAGATGGTTTGGGAGTTGATCAGGACACTCCTTTTGGCTAAAACAGTTATTAGGATATTTCCTTCAACATGAGGTGCATAAAGGGATTGTATTACATTGGAGGGCCCAAAGGACTACGATACATTTTGAGTAGGGCCTTAAAAGCTTGCTCCAATTGTCTGAGGTCGTAATTGGGGGATTGGAACCCATAGTAGTGGGCAAGCTCAAACCCTTCTCCAACAGCATGGTTGAGTCTGCCATGGCATCTCTGACTACGTCGATGATGGCATTGAAGATCACTCGGTTAACATGCATTTTTGAGCCAACTGATGTCATGCATGTGCATATCTTTCTCGTATACTTTTGTGTAATTTATTATCATTTTGGTACTTATTGCTAAAATAAATTTCTTTTTTATAGATCCCCATAAACAGCCAAAGCCATGATGGACTTGATCATTGCACTAAATAGGATGGTGACACCATAAACTCGAGTAGCTAAGATTAGTGATAATAATAATAATAAATGCAAATTATGTATGCATGACTATGGTTATGCTTATGTGTTTAGTGTTTTATCAATCTTAATCCTCATGTTCCTTGCAAGAGATAATGCAGTATTTGACTGGAGAGCTATGGGATCTCGAACAGCGATTGGCTATTGCTAAGGCCAAGATTGAGAGGATGGCATCACCAGTGCCTACAAATTTCGATGAGTATATCACCTTAGAAGAGGAGGGAGACAAGTAGGAGACCACGTCCAAAAGCAGGGAGGAATGAGCCGCCTAGCATTATTTTTAAACTTTAAGACTTTATTTTTTTTTTCCCCTTTTTATACATCTTCTAGATATTGTTGACATTTTTGCCACTATAGGACAAATTTTTAGTCCATTATGGATGCCCCAATCTTTTGGATGTTTATTGGAATACTTAGAATACTTAGGATGCATTTGAGGTGACTTTACCTCCATTTTTGCTAAGGCTTTGAAATTGTTTAATATAGCTGCATAATTTTGATTTCAGCTCTTAAATTTGCACTTTAAATGTATTTTTATCTATTTACAAGCTCTTTAAAATGGTGCAAAGCAACTAATAAGCCTAAAATGTAAGGGAGGCCCTACCTAGAATTCTACAGGAAAAGTGGTATGTATAGGCCACCAAGTTATCTATACATACCAATAATTGTCTATATAGACAACTTGAATAATCAGTACAACCCTATAGTATTGTTGACAGCTATCAAGCATTAAGCATTTTCTCTTTCTTCTATAAACACTTATACATTATTTTCACCTTTAAATCTGAAATTTTCACTTTCCTAACCATGGCTAAGGCATTTTTAAGGTCTTATCCACCACAAAGTTGATCTGATCTACCTTGGGTGGGCTTGAAGGCTTTTTATTACGTCTTATTTGTTTGATTGGACTTGAACTTTCTTCGGACAGCTTCCTATTTATGGGATCTCGCTACCCATTCTTTATAATTTAGGAATATTGAGATATGCCTCAGCCAAAAGAATTCAAAGCCACTTTTGACTGTCGTGTCATGGCTATAGATCGGATTGCTTTGGCATGTCTGGGTTACCCATTCATTTAGAAGATAATGGAGTGATTCAATATGCAATACGATGAGGTACCAAAGAATACTCTAGGTGAGGGGAATGTTCTCATGTCTTCATTTCTCTCTCTTTAAGGGTCACACCTGTGCAGCATAAGCTTGTATCATAGTGACAATTCAGATGAGCGAGTTCCTATTACAGAGAGATTATGTAAAGATAAATCTACGAATTTTTGCCCGTTCTTAATAAGATTTAGCTCAAAAAAACTCCCATCTCGATAATTTTGAATAAAACAATTATGGGCTTAGGCAAGATGTCCCTTGGCGTCAGTGACTTTTTATCTAGGAGTCCATTGCTACTTTAGATATGAACCCCACTTGCAACTAGCCTTATATGTATATTTTTATTTTTTATTTTATCATAACTCTTGCCTGGACCACTCTTGTAAGTTTTAAATTTAGCAGGTCAATTATTTTTTGCTTAGGCTACCTTTTCAAGTGTTCAACCTAACAATCCTTTGTTTATCCTTTTCTTTAGATATGACTGCAAGAGAGGTTGGGCTTGTTCACTGCTCCTACTGTGAATGCGATGCTTTACTACCCACAATATCATCTAAATCATTGTCTGACAAGACCTACTATTAATAAGGGTGAGCACACTGAGTGGATATCCCATATTAACACTCTTGACTTTTGCTAAATTTATCCGTGGTGGAAGCTGTGAAGAGTTACCATGAGGCCTATAGAGATTGTATGATCATCTCAACTTTGTCATTTAGCGCTCCCTTGAATGAGGTTCCTTTCCTCCTTTCTTTTATAGAAGGACCCTTAACCTAATGTTTCTTAGATAGGCTGGGTGTCACATGGGCAAATCGCTACTTATATTACTTCTTCACTATTAGATACTTTAACACTTAAGGTGATGTTGACTTTATGGCTTGGCTGTGTGGTACTTAGTGTTATAGAACTCTATCCTTGTCTTATCAAAGTATTAACTTATGATAAATAATGATCTTTCATGAAAGAGCATTTTGTATTAAGGTTAGTTTAAAAACATGTTTAACTAAGATCACTTTCATTTGCAAATATGTTTCCTTTTGATGTCATGGCTAACATGGATAATTTCATTTCACATATTACATACTAATTAAATGCATGGTTATTACTTTTAATAACAACATATTAGATCATCTGATTGCCTTACTACATGCCACTAGATTGTTTGGTCCTTTGCTCTTCATTATAATAATCTCTGTTATTATCTTGTATTTCATCATCTTTAGATGAGTATCCCTAATTATTAATTATTCGTCTTTTGTTTTAATTGTTATATATTTTATATCCTAATTTTTGCCCAAGCTACCCATTCGAGTTTTTGACTTAGCGAACTATCTTTTTTCTTTATTTTTTCTTTTTTATATATACCTTAATTTTTGTCAAAGCCACCTACCCTTTTAGGTTTTCAACTTAGTGAGCTTATTTTTCTTTTCTTAAATCCTTACACAAAGTACTTCTTTAGTTTATTTAAGTTCACTAGCTTGGAAAATTCATTCTCATCCATTTCTAACAAATTCATAGCCCCACCTGAATAAATCTACTTGACAACATAAGGACCTTCCTAATTCAACTTGAATGTTCCTTAGGGATCTTAACTTTGTGGTCTCATTACCTTTAACACTAAATCATCAACCTTTATGGTGCTAACCTTGATCTTCTTATTAAAAGAGTGAGCCATCCTAGACATGGTAAAGAGCCTTAATCTCTTATCATCCAATAGGGACAACTATTTAAATTTACTTCTTACCCATTAATACTTAGGAATCTTTTACTCAATCAACACTTTGAAGGACTTCATCTCTACCTCGATCAGTAATATTGCCTCCATTTAATACACAAGGGAGTAAGGTGTCATTCTCATTGACATTTTAGCTATAGTTTGATATCCCCATAGCACAAAAGACAATTTCTCATACCAATCCTTGTAAGTCTCTAATTGGCAAGGATGTTTTTGACATTCTTATGAGCTACCTCTACCACTTTATTGGCTTATAGCCTATAAGGTGATAACTTATGATGGTCACTTAGTACATTTCCATGATTGTTCTGACTTCTTCCTAAAAATGTACTTAATTGTATGTCACAATATGGTGCAGTACCTTATAATGGTATATGAGATTCTTTTGTGTGAACTAGGTCATCTATTTTGTCCCTAACTTATTAAAGGATTTGACTTCTACCACTTCAAAAGGTAATCTATCATTATTATAATGTACTTATGCCTCCTATTGAAAAATGGCCTAATTTTCTCGATCACATTAATACTCCATGCTACAAATCACTAAGGCAATTACAAATTCTATATTTCCATTGATGACAAATGATTGAGACTGTTGTGAACCTAACATTTGTGACAATTTTGAGCCATCCGAATATAATCTTATTTCATAGTGGTCTAGTAATAACCCATCCCTAAAATTTTCCTTGCCAACATTTCCCCATTCATATGGTGATCGCAAATCCCCGCATGCATCTTTTTCATAACTCTATTTGCTTCATTTTTTGCCAGACACCTTAGGTGGTCCCATTTGATATCCATTAGTATGTCATGTCATGCCATTATAAACTATAAACTATGATGCCAATCTGCAAATCAAATCCTTTTCTTACTTTTTAGCCCCTTTAAGGTACTATCCATTCTCTAAATGCCTCTACATATCATATTACTATGGACGATTTTCTATTAACACTTGCATCTTTTCATTGCTAGTAGTGGATCGAAGTGTGAGCAAAAGTTTTGTTGGTATCTTTTTTAGCCCATCCCAAATAGAACCAAAGTTGCTAAGGCATCAACCATCATGTTATCCTCTCACAACAAATAATGGAATATGATTATTTGAAAATTTTGTGTCAACCTCTTCGAGTGTTCCAAATATGGGCTTAACCACTCCTCCTTTAACTCATACTCATCCACTATATAGGAGATGGGTAATAATCAATCCTTGAATACTTCAGTTACCTTTACCCTCATATGCACCAAAAACTCTAGTCCAAGCGTACGTGCTTCATACTCAATCATATTATTAGTCATTCAAAGTCGAACTTCTTAGTCATAGGGAAAAGCTCTTTTTCTAATGATATCACAATTACAACCATACTTGTTCCTTTTTTATTCATTGCTCCATTAAAGTACATCCTCCAACCTTAAGGCTTAATCGCTCTTAACCCTTCTTCTGGGAATTAGGAACGCTCAAATTATCCATCCATAAGAGATTGTTATGCTAGATATTTTACGATTGCTTGCCCTTTAATCACCTTTTTAGTCACGTACTTAATGTCAAATTCTATCAACATTATTATCCATTTTTCCAACTTTCTAGTCAAGTAGGGAGCCTTATGCACATACTTAACTGGATCGAGCTTTAAAATAATTGTAATGAAATATGACTAGAAGTAGTGCCTCAATTTTTTCATGGTTATTACTAATGTCGAACATGTTTTCTCTGCCTAGTTATACATCTCTTTGTATGGGAGAAACTTCTTACTGAGGTAATGTAACATCCCTAGTCACATTCATTAGCATTATCACATGAGCATATGCATTAGATAAATAATCATTTAGAAGTACCATTGCATTTGGGGACATTGGAACATATATGTAGTGTTTGTATAGTTGTATGGCAAATTGTT
>CATIWR010035630.1:0-29978 GCA_949677035.1 Omphalea diandra
GTTCTTGTCATTTGACTTTCGGTGAGCTTCAACCTATTCCTCCTTTGGGATTAATTCTTCATTGCCATCCACAACTCTAGTAGGAGGCTTCCATTCCTTGATTACCACGTCCCAAAGGTCCACCACATTTATGTCAAGATAGATATCCATCCTATACTTCGAATGAGTATAGTCGATACCATCAAAATATGGTATTAGGTGTGAGTAGATTACTTCTTGTGCCATGATCTTGTTTCACCCAATGAAGGTTTGATTTGTGAAAACCTTGATCTCATACCACTTGTTGTCCCTTGGCACTAATAAGGGGGGTTGAATTGGTGTATAAAAAAAAATTAAAAGACAAAGAAGAGGGGAAGAAGAATAAGTAGAATTGAGATAACGATTTATAGTGGTTCGAGTATAATCGACCCTATGTCCACTCCCCAATCTACCAATTGGGTATTTCACTATCTCAACATGTTTTCAAGCTCACACCCAACTTGTACAACTTGTGTTTTGATGACTCACACATAACCTTACAACAATGTGTTTTTAGGCTAACACACAACCTCACTACATTGTGTTTTTAGGCTAACACACAACCTCACTCAAGTGTTTCACTAGGCTCACACTTAAACCTTTCTTGAAGTGTTTTTACATGCTAACACTATAACCTTACAACTTGGTGTTTAATGCTCACACCTAACACTTATAATTTCATAAAGAAAATTGAAGAAAATGAGTAGCAAAGATTGAGAGCTTTAATTACTTGTAATAAATTTCTTAGCAACCTTATTCATAACTGTTTGATGGAGTATTTATACCTAAACTTCACCAAAGAGACGTTGCAGATCATAGCTCACAAAATCTTTGAGACATGCTTGACAGATTCTATATTAAATGCTTGACAGTCTCAATTTGCGGTCCCTACTACTCATTAGCGGTCGCGAAATCCAAATTTCTGAAGGAAAATCCCATTTATGTCTAACGACTAGTCCACGTGGTAGCTTCTGATAAGTTCACCAGGAAAATATAGTCGTTGCCTTTTTACCTACTTTCATAAGTCGTGGTCGTAAGCTTTCATGTACAGGACATGACAGAGGACGTAAATTCATCTGCCAAAAATTGTTATCTTCTACTTTATGATTCGCGGTTGCTACCAATAAGATGCCTTCGTAAAATTTGACTTCCAACAGTTTGCTGGAACATTTCTCATGTAGTGGCTGTGGACTTGCTTCCTTCTTGAGTCACTTTGAAATTCGTGGTCACGACTGGGGCATGACACTCATTGCGATTTCATTTGTCAATTTTGGATTTTTTCATTTAGATGAATTGTGGCCGAGAATGGCTCCATGATTTCGCCTGTCTGCTTTCTAGCAATGTTTCTTCATAGATAGCGGTCGTGAATCTAAAGTAGCGGTCGCAATTTATAAGTCTTTTCATACTTGAGGAAATTTTTAGCTACATCCAACTTTCAACTTTAGATAAAAACTAAAGGTTGCAAAATAACACTAATTTGAAATATTAGACATGATCAATCTCCTTTGTCAAGATCAAAAGAGGTCCAAGACTTGGGTTAACTACCCTAGTCCAACATATTAGTCAGACACTAATTCATTCTACCTTGCAACCCTAAGGGATGGGACCACAACCTTTATAGGAATCACCACATCATAACCAAATATTAATGAAAAGGTAATTACATTAGTGAAGCCCCATTTTGAGGTTCTGTAAGCCCATAACATCTATGATAGCATTCTGTGCTAGTGCTTAAGGTTTTCTTTTAACATCTTCTTTAAGATCCTAATAAGAATCTTATTTGATGCCTCTGCTGATATATTAGCTTGAGCCTAAAATATGGTTTACTTAATTAGCTTGATGTTGTAATCCTCTACAAAGTCCCTTACTACTTTGGTACACTTAGTTCCTTAATCTATTATGTTGGACTCTGGGATCTTAAACCTATGGGTGAGGTTCTCTTTGATAAACTGGATAATGTTCTTCTATTCCACTTTCTTTAAAGGGGCTAGTTTCACCCACTTAGTAAAATAGTTAATAGCTATAATGATGAAGCTATGACTCTTTAATGATGCTAGGTGGATCTTTTTTATCAAGTCTATGGCCCTCAAACCCTTTGAATACTCTCATATCTCTAACATTACTAAGATCCTTTAGAATAGTTAATGTAGTCCTTCAGGATTGATGGCCAATAATAGCCATGTCTCCTTAGCAGCCACCTTATCTTGATTCTTGCTTGATGAACTCCACGCATCCCTTCTTAAACTTGTTTCATCACCTTCATTACCTTTTTGAAAACCAAACATCTCATCAATAAGCCATCAAAACCTTTCTTATATAACTCTCCCTATAGAAAGACAAAGTTCAAAACTTAGACTTTCACTCTGTATGGCACCTTGGTGTTTAGGCAATCCAAATACTATTTTAGCTTGATTCTCTAATCATTCCTTATTAATACATCGACATTAAGGGATTTTACATTAATGACTCTTTTTATAATAGAAGGTTGATTTCTTTTCTTTATAATAATAAACTTGTGTGTTAGCTCATCGCTCATCCTTATCCTAGAAGCTATCTAAGCTAGTTCATCAGCCTCCCAATTAGCTTCTCTAGGGACATATAATAATGAGACATCATAAAAAAAATCAATAATTTAAAGTACAATACTGTAATATAGAGATAATAAAACATTGCTACATTTGTACTATCTTATCACTTACATGAGGACAGTCATGAATCTCTAATCATTAATGCCTCCTTAGCTCCTAACTTTTATGGGATCTCAACCCAATCGCTAAAGCTTTGTATTCAACATGGTTATTGGTGTATGCAAATGTCAAATTAAATGATAGGGCAATTTTAGGTCTCATTAAAGACATGACCACTACTCTAGTTCCTGTTAATCTTTTCATGCTTGATCCATCAAACTTAAGGATCCAGGGCTACTTCTCTACTCCATACACTTGTAGCTTTGAGTCCTTCTTAGCATTTATATCCAAAAAGGGTGGTCTGTTAGAAAACCTATCAGGGCCTGCCCTTTTATAAACTTTTGAGGAAAATAGATTAGTGTAAACTAAATTAGAGGTAGAGACCACTTACCAAACATCCTAATAATCAAGGGTCTATTCAATATGTACTTCATCAAGTAAGTTTGAGACACCACGTATACCCTTGATTTAATTAGATAATGCCTGAATTTTATGCAAGTGAAATAAAGGGCCAAACATAACTTCTCTGTGGGAGATTACTTTACTTTTATAAATGTTAATAGCCCACTCAAAAAGTACAAACTTACTCATATCCTGTGGAATTACTTATACCAGTTGACATTTTATGGACTTATTTACAATTGATAGGTTTTATTTGAGTGGGATTCCATCTCATGGATGGCATTAGCATTGGTGGTTTGGCAAAATACTCCTTAATCTTGCCAAAAGTGTCTTGATGACATTTCTTCCATTTGAACTCCTCCACTTGTTTAAGCTTCACTTTGGTTTTCCCTGCTAGGTTAGAGAATCTCCTTAAATAGTTATATGTCTAAGACAATTTTAGAGCTCTTTCTTTTTTTGTGATGACTTGGTTTCAATCAATACATTTTCTTTATTCTTCTTCACCTTAACACCTCTTTAGTGCACTAAAAAGTCTAAAAAGTTGCTGGCTTGCACACTAAAGACACACTTTAATGGATTTAGCTTTAGTTTGTGCTCCCTCATTCTTTGAAAGCTTTTACTCAAATCCTTTTCCATGATCAATAACTTTTTGTGATTTCACCATGATATTATCAATGTAGATCTCCATATGGTGCTCAATCATGTCATGAAAAATAGAGTTCATGGCCTTTTGGTATGTTGCTCCTGCATTTTTCAAACCAAAGGGCATGACCAACTATTCAGATGTCTAATGGTAACAAGACAACTAAAAGCTATTTTTGAAATGTTTTTCTTAGTTATCAGGATTTGGTTATATCCATAAAAATCATCCATGAAGGAAGTAATTTATTTTTCACAACATCAACCAACGTGTTAACTATTGGCATGACATACATATCCTTATGAGTTACAACATTTAAATCCCTAAAATCCATCCAAACACAAAGTTTTCCATTCTTTTTAACAATAAGAACTGCATTAGGAAGCTATTATGCATACCTTATAGGCCTTATGAAGCTTACCTTTAACAACTTTGTGATTTTCAATTTGACTTTCAATTTTATCTCCTTAAACATCCTTCTTGGTGGTTGTTGATAAGGATGAAAGTCTAGTTTGATAGGAAGGTGATGCTCTACAAGGTTCCTACTGAATCATGGCATCTCCTTATAGTTCTAATCAAAGTAGTCTTTGAACTCTCTAAATACTTATATGTTAACCTTTTAAGCTCTAAAAATAGTAATCAACTGATGTATATGATTCTTAGCTCCTCATGTGTGCCATTATTCACTTCTTTCATGGGATCATACATTTTTGGCTTAAGATCCTCAAACTTTAAAGGTGTTCATTCTAAGTCTTGAACTTGTAATTCTTTTGTTTCCACATTTGGTTTTTTCTAAAAAATCACCGTAGCATTGTGGACATCCTAAAATGCTTCAAGCTCCAATCTGTCAAATGTTCATTGCATGTATAATTTACACTTCATTACTGTACCTACAACTAATTCTTCCTTGGTGTACTTATTCATCATCGACCTCATCGATGATTGGATAAGACATCGGCCTTTATAGTAGAATGATTATAGGTTTTATGAGGGCTTTAATTTGATTATGTATTTTGTTCCTTGACATATAAACCCACCTAGGATCACCATTCTTCTTGTTGGTTGTGACCTATATTGAGCTAAAATTTGCATAATAGTCTCTTGCTTCTATTACATTAGAACATGTAAAAAAGGGCTACCTATCTGTCCAAACCACTTCTACATTGTTCCCCTTCCAAAGTAATAAAAACTGATAAAGAGATGATGGCACACACTAATTAGCATGAATCCAATCTCTCCTTAATAAAGTATTATAATTAGCTGAAAAGTTAATAACAAAGAAAGTTAATGACGAAGTCTTGCTCTCAATGGTGATCTTTATGGATAAAACTCTAAAAGTCCTAGTGATCTCCCCATTGAAATCTGAAAACAAAGAACTCTATTACTATTAAATCCTCTTCCATCTTTCCCATTGTAGTTAACATTTTACAAGGTAACATATTCATGTTAGAGCCATTGTCCACCATATCTATTATTACTAGACTTTCATTTAGGTGGGCTTTCATATATAGAGGCCTTAAATGCTTCATCATCTTTACTGATGGCTTTTTAAAAATCACTCCTTTGGGTTTATTAGTACTAATGGCCTAGATTGTGATGCCACCACAATAGTCTTCCTCTAAGGGCGAGTCTTGCACCCTAGTGTTTGGGATACTTTCCACCTTTATGAGATCTTCCTCTACATCTATAGATTTTAACACTTATGGCAAAGTAAGAACAATAGTTACACAATTGAAGGGGATAAAAACATCTCTTGCCATAAAAGGTCCCTACTAATGAAAGATCACTGTCCAAACTGTTTATTGAACTAGCCATGAAATTTGCATCTTTCTTGCTAAATTTAGATTTCTCCTCCTTTAGTTGAGTTTGCTATCGTGTCTTATATGTTCCCCAGCCTTTTGTCACATAATTCTCACTTTTTATGTTTTGGTTAGTGGCATTAGGAGCTTTATATGTTGTATCCTATGCCGCTACCTACTTGGTTGAATTGAAAGCAGAACATAAACCTAATATATCTCCTCTTAAACATGGAAGAAGGATGAGACTCAAATCTTAAAAACACTAAGGGTTTATAGTTATTCTTCATTGCATGGTTCTCAAATGAAACCCTTCTTGAGATCTAGATATGGTTAAAGCCCAAAGAGAGCCCTTTTTCCTTCCTTTTGAAGTTTGGTAGCATCTTTAAGTCAAATGTGGCAGAATTCACTATTGCCATAGGTGGGAAGAGATCTTCATCCAGAAGCATGGTTTCCTTCTTTTCAGGGAACTTTAACACTCCTTTGTTGATCCTATATTATGTAACATTCCTAAAGGCCTAACATATATTAGTGAAATGATTGAAATAATTGTGCTACTTACAATATTCCATTTTTTGAGTTCTCCTTCATTAGGAACTTATGATTAGTTGGCAATTTGATGGAATTCTCTTTCTACATAAAATCAAAGATTTCCTTTATCTTGGAAAAGTTTAAAGTATATTGAAGAGTTGCATTCGTGGATTGTGTCTTCCTCCAAGCATCCAAAACCTTTTTTTATGAGAGATGGACAAATACAGGTCCCAATAGAGTAGATATCTACAACTATTACCTCCAAATTATTTACCTCCTAGTAGTATCTCCATATAGTAGCTCTTCCCTTTTGACTTTCCTCTTTTAGCAATACCTCATGTTTTGTGACCTTTGCTACACTCTCATAAAAGTCACAAAACACCATAGCTTGAAATTTTTCCATAATTCAATATTGAGGCCCTTTATGCTATCTTCGCTAATTTGGTCTCTGATTATTAGATTTTGTATCTATTCCTTATATTTTTAAACATGATAATAAACAAATTGATAGTTTTCCCAACTCTTTGTATTACCCTAGATAGCTCTACAATGTAAACTTCAGGTTTAGCCTTGAAGAACTGGGTGTGGAATTGCCTCTCCATCTCCTACCATGTTTTGATTGAATTTTGAGGCAAAGTGGCATACCAAGTGAGCCTTATTCATGTTAAAGAGTTAGGAAATAACCTCAACTTAAAATATGAAAAATTATCATAATTCGCTGGTTCACTATATTGAATGGAGAAACTTACCACATGCTCTAATATAGATTTCCCATCTTCTCTAGAAACCAATGTGAAGTCAAGGATCATGTATCTCCTAAGATAGGGTATGACTTGTGAAACTATAGCCGACCAAGTTATTTGAGGCCAGGTCCATAGAGCTCCCACATAACATTTCTCACTGCCTCTATATCACCTTGAGGCATTAACAGGACTGGTTGTATCACTTGATTGATTCTCTCTTAAGGATTACCCCTCTAAGTTTCCAACTAGATGCCCTTTTACATTATCATACAAGTGAGGCTGATTGTTAGGATTTGCAACAACAAATACTTGATAGGGTGTCATTGGCCTGCCGTGGTAGTGACCATTGTGTGGCACTTTTAGATTCCCATTTCTATCCTTCCTCTTGTGAGGTGGCAAATATCTTTCTTCAGCTTAGGGAGTTTAAAGTTGGTGAGAGTTGATACCTTCACCATTAATCCTAGAGGATTGCCCTCTAGATCCTCATGGTTTCAACTTTCCTGACCAAGAGTAGAGTTGCAGGTTTCACTCCTATGACTTATTTAAGCCAAGTTGGATGTCATCTTCTCCATTAGGTTGACCAAGAGAGAACTAGTTTCCTGCACTAGCATGTTTTGCTCCTATGCAACCCTTCTTTAGTTTTCTATGAAGGTTCCTTAAGCCTCTACAAGTGTGACAATGTATTCCTTCAATATATCTCTAGCATCATCTTCATCAATGAATTGGGGTAAATTCATACTTTTCTCACCAACAATAGGAAGTGCTATAGTGATTTGCAACTGTTGATATTATATGTCTTAAGGTGCCAAATTTCTCTTAATTTGCTCCACGAGCTGGGGAACAAATACTTCATGCCCTGCTTCTTCAGTAACAATTTTGGTGTCTTAAGACCCCATAATGATGTCTTTTTTTAGTAAAATTTATTGTCTTTAGTGCCATGTAGAACGGGTGCCATTGGGCAAAAATGATGTTAATGAAATAAAATTAGAGCTTTTTCTAATTCCTGTCCCACTAGGCATGCCAAAAATAATGTTGGCAATGAAACTAAATTAAAGCTATTCTAATTCCTATCCCACTAAACATGCCAAAGATATATATATATATATATATTGAAAAATTTAAGAATTGAGGCTTGCCATATGTATGAGGTACATGAACCGTTAAATGCATTGTGCTTTTCTAACTTCTATATCACAATGAAGATTGGGTTCCTAATCTCCCTTACCATAGTTTGCTTGGATTTGTATTGGAACTAAAGACTTGAACGTGATAATTGGTTGCAATAATAAAATTCAAATAGAGAACCCTGGAAAATTTGAAGAAATTGTTTGGTATTGAATGCTTGACATGATTGCATAAGAACAAAATATTTACTAAAAGTGAGAAATAATAGAAAGCTTTAATAAGCTTGATTTTAAAAGAAATTTAGTTGGATGCTATTGATTGATATTAATTTATATTTGAAAGATAATGTGTCTGTAAAATTGATTGGCTTGATTGGATGATTATTAGTGTTCCCGTCTCGTTGAGTTCCTTCCTATTTATAGAGCCTCAAAGAATAACCTCCATGCTTCACGTTTCAATGTTCTTCACCTTCATTTAATAAGTTTGAGTGCAAAAGAAAATTAGCTTGATGCTATTGATTGGCAGAAATTTTTGTATTTGAAAAATAGTGAATATGTAGAGTTGATTGGATGATTATTGGTGTTCATGTCTCATTGAATTCCTTCCTATTTATAAAGCCCGAAAGAGTAACCTCCACGTTTTACGTTTCCATGTTCTTCACCTTTAGTTTGGTGCTTCATGTCACCCATATTTCCTTCTTTTTAGCTTCACATATCTCATTTTATTCAAGGGTTAACCGTTTGGCGTAATCCCCACTTTAAAAAATAAATTTTATTTAATTTTTATTAAATAAAAAGTATTTATTTATTTTTCACTAAAAATTATCTAATTAAATTAGTCTAATGAGCCAAACTAAAATTAGTGAGCTGGATTAACATTAATTTTGGATGCAAACAACAAGTTATTCGTTTTTTTTTTTTTTTGGATAGCTAAAACTAGTTATTTTTACTTTGATATAAATTGCAGATCATTTTAGTCAAAGCAAAGTTTTCAATGAATTAAATCATAGTGAATTATTATTATTAATCTTTTAAATGTTCTGACAAAAAAATCTTTCAAATGAATTTAATGACTAAAATTAATTCTTAATTATTAAATGGCTTATACCATTTAAGATATGATGTATGAGGTGCACATAATTTGAACCCAATAATTCTTGTGCTAATCATATTTATAACGACATATCGATTACAATTACTTAGTCTTCTATACTTAAAATTTTTCCTAGATATTTTACTCAAATATTAGATTTGACAAAATCATCCATATTAATATATTTCTTTAATGTTTGGCATAGGTAATTAAGTAAAGTATGTGAAATGAAAAAAGAAAAAGTTAGGGAAATTATTCAAAGAACTATTGCAGTTGAATTTTTAGATTGCTCAAGATTGATGTCAATGGATTTAGAAAGGTGAGATTGGTATTATTATTATTATTTTCTTTAAAAAAGCATTCGTGTAGGAGAAGACTTACTAATTTTTATTTTATATAAAAGACAAACAATAATCCTTCCTGAGAAAATATTGACTTCAGAAAATCAACTTGATGCAAATTAGATGGTTGCCCAAAGAAGTAACATTAACTATTTCCATGAAATGCCCCTTCATGAAAGTATACAATTACATTCAACGTTCAAATCTTTAACTTCTAGGAAATAGCCCATCACATCTTATTAATCTTTTCATTGACATAATTGGGCAGCCTCTTTTTCATTTTATTTTAAAGTTGCTTGCAATGGTTTGATCCTCCAATTTTTTCTATCTGTCCCCATATCATTAGTTATTACAGACTCTCTAAAGCTTTAATCACGATAATATGGGTAACAATAACTCCACAACAGGATATCATCGATTGAGTCCTCCTTCAGATTCTCTAAGCAAATCTCTATTAGAACATGGAAACAAGGTAAATTCATGGGTATCTTTTTCGATATTTAATAGTATCAGTATTCTTTTTTCTTTATTATCTGAAAATAAAATAATACTATATACTTTCTATTCATGTGGTCTGTCCATTAAACAATAACATGAATTTAGTGTTAACCAGTAATGACACGCTACATGTCATGACTTCAATGAGCATTATGAACTTTGCGTAACAGTTAATGACACAATGAATTTCCTCCTCAACAGGTGACACAAAACGGTATGAAACAAAAGGCAAATCCTGCACTTGGAACGGAAGTTGCTGAATTGAAGAGTAGAATTGCAAAACTAGAAACTTCATGCCCAAGTTGTACTGTGAGTTGATGATGGAGCTCAAATAAGAACTTTGTTATACAATATAAAAATTGAACCTTGTTTCTGAGGTATCATTTTTAATTTCAGGGTTTGTCCGAAAAAGAAAAGGCCATTGAAGCAATCAAGATGAAGAATACTGCTTTGGAGAAGAAAATTATGGAGTTGACGGCTACCATTAATGAGATGAGGAGGTCAACATATGGGAATGCTATAGTAGTTGCAGCTCCAGAATCTGCAATCAGCAATCCTGATTTGATTCCTGATCTTATTGACTTAGATCCTATTTCCGTGGTCAACAATCCATCCTACGATAATGTTATAAGTACAGAAGTAGTCGGCACCCAACCTATGGTCTCAGGTCAAGAAATCTTTCAGATCGATAATAATCCTATGAATGATCTTAATGGGTGTATAATGGTTCTGATTTTTCTCTTAGCTATGCTTATTGGTGTTCACCTTTGAACTATGCAATGTACTAAAAACATCTTTAATAGTGCTCTTTCTTTTAAAGAGTATCTTTTGCATAATAAAAAGTATCTTAAAGAATTTTTAAATATAAAGAGTGAAAAAATTTGTATAACTTCAATAGATTCTTGATATTTTTAATTTTCATTTTGTTTTATCCAATAAATATTAATGTTTTATCCAATAAACATTAATGAGTAAAGTTTTCAATAAAATCAAATGGTTGTTGTGGGATGAAATTTTTTTTTTTTTTAAATAAACAAAACAAAAACAAATAGCTATTTTTTGGAAATCGAAATAGTTAATGACAATTTGAATGAAAAGTGAAGTTTGACTCTCTATATATATAGAGTCAAACCAACTCTCTACTCTAAAAAAGGAAAATAGTGTATTAGAGACTATTTTTTTAGATTGACTCTTTAAAGTAAAGAATTTTGCTCAAGCAGAGTATTGGAGATGCTTTAATAATTTTATCCCCTGAAATGAAAGAAAATTCTACTAGTTCTTTCATATTAACTTCTTTCATTAAGATATGGTTGTTTTATTAAGAACTGTGAGATAAAAACTCAAACCAAATTTTTACTATTTCTTCCCTTAGTTTTTGAAGAAATTTATTAAGATTGGTAATTTAATTTTCTGAAGAAATTTTCTAAAGTTGATTTAATAAAATAGAAAACTGAAGTAATTTTAATAGTATATCAGAATTGTATTCTCATGATCTATGATTTAATCTAATAGAAAAAAGAAGCAATTTAAAAAGTATATCAGAATTGTATTATGATAATCTTTTTTCTTAATATTTTTTTAAAAATAATATCGGGAACGTTTCTTTTATTAGTGCTTTTAATTTTTTTTTTATATTAGATTTTTAGTAACTACTGTTTTGAAATCAAAATTTTCAATAAATTGCCTTTTTAAGGGCAGTTTTATTCATGTTCATTTATTTTTTCACTTATCTTCGCCATTTTTTTTCAAGAAAATAATTTAATTTTTGAGTTCATCTCAACATGTTCATATAACTAGTTTTCGTCCTATTTTAAAGCATTAAAAAAAGAAACCTCTCAAAATAAAATGTAACAATTTCAAAATAAAATACAAAAATTTGAAATAAGACAAAAAATTCAACAAACTGCAATTTTTTATTTTTTATTAGAATCTTTTAAAAATAAATGATTTTCTTGGATTAAAAAAAATACATAGATGATTTTGTTGAGCATAAGAGAAAAACTAGGTGAATATAAGTGAGATTAATCCTTTTTTTGTTTTTATCTTTAAGTTGACGCAATAAAAGATTTTTGAATTTTATTTAATGTATCTCTTCTCTGAACCAATCCAAGTAAATTTTATTTAATATAAATCTTGCGGATTCATGAATCCCTTATTGCTTTTGGTCATTATATTGAATTCATTACTCTCATCTCATTATATCATTAGGAATATATCACATATCATAGGCCAAATCCATCATTTCACATCTAAAGTTTTTTTTATGATATAGTCAAATTCCTAAATTAAAATTAAATACTTTATTACACAATCAACACTATGTGTAAAGAATATGTTAGAATAAGAGAAGGAAAGAAAAGACATAAACATGAAAAAAATAAAGAGTAAATTTAGTGTTATATATATATATATATATATATATATATATATATATATATATATATGCACATACACATTTTATCTCTACTGTGTTTCTTTCTCACTCTCTTCCTTTTGTATTTCTTCCTCCCTTCTAATAGATTTAGGTTATAAAAGGGATTTTTTAACCTAACCCAAATCTATATAATTGCATATAAGATTTCTTCAATACATATATGTAGTAGGAAATGGCATCCTCTATTTGTGTTGATTTTGTTACACTTGACTGCCATTATGGTGTGACTTTGATTCAAAAATGCCCATGGACTAATACCAATTTAGAAAGAAGATTCTTTCAATGCAGTAAATATTGGATAAGTTAAAAATCTCTTTATATTCACCCATTTATGTTCACTTCACTATATATTTCCTTATATTATTGCCTTATGTGAGAATCCTCCATTGCTTATTATAAAGAATTAGTTTAATGCATTTTTTTGTTTGGCTTGATCCCCTGTGGAAGAACATGTGAACCATGTCATTATTGGATTGCTAAATAAGGTTAATCGAATAGATGATGATAACAAGAATTCAAAAATAACACTAATTAAATGGATGCTTACAGTTATCTTAGTGGTGTTATTGATGAAAATAAAGGACAAATTCATATAATAAATACTTTGTTATGGTTTTAGTTAGTAATAACATTAGGGCTGATGTAGTGGTTGGGTAGGAACGTGTAGGATTGACTATAATTACACACAATGGTGCTACACAAACTAATCTATTAATATATGAATGAGATTTGCATTTGCCTCGAGTCTCTCTCTCTCTCTCTCTGTACATATTATTATGACCTAACAAAATCATTCCTTTCATTACACTAGTAAGAAAATATTGATTCATACTAGTAAAAGCATTTTGGTCATTTCATAATAGCCAAAATAATAATAAGCTAATATTAAGCTACCAAAAGTTTGCCAAAATACAGCTTATGTAGCTCAATTAGTTGCTAATAAAACCTAATAATTTCTAATATATTAAACAGACAAAAATCTAGCTTAGATGAGTTTAATAATGTCACCAACAATGATAAGCAATTTGGCTATGATAGCTTCAGATAGTTCTGCAACAACCTCTACATCAACCTTAAGTTCACCTTGGTGGCATAACCCCAAACAAAAAGACAAATAGAAGTCACTAATAGAACTATCCTTAATGGATTGAAGAAAAGACTTGACCAACCCAAAGGAGAATGGGATGAATAGTTATCACACATACTCTAGACATATTGAATGACCCCCCAAAAAAGCCCATGGAGAATCACCATTTAGTTTAACATATGGCATAAGGTCCTAATTGACATGGGCATGAATAGCCCTAGAATTCAACACTTTGATCCATTTGCTAAAAATGAAAGAGCTAGATTACACATCAACTTACTTGAAGAATGAAAATAATAGGAAACTATCCAAATAGTAGCATATAAGGAAAAGGTTGCTTCATATCACAATAAAAGGGTTTTCCAGAGGCCTTTAAAGGGTGACCTTGTACTTTGAAAAGCATAAATAGGGAAACTAGAGCAAGCGAACTTAGTAGAGCTAATTAGGAAGGTCGATACCTAGTTGTAAATATAATAGAAAATAAGGCTTACCAACTAGCGATGCTAGTTGGACAACCAATTTTGAGGTTCTAGAATGTAGATAATCTTCACAAGTACTAACAATGAAAGAGGTTATTTAGTATATTAGTTGTTGAATATAGGTTTGGCTAACCTTAAAAGCCATAACTTTATAGAAAGGTTCGATTTACCATATAAAACCATAAAATTTTGCTAAGTAAAAGGTTCAACAAATCTTAAAAGCCATAACCTTATATAAGAGTTCACTTCAAACAATAAAACCATAAAATTTTATTAAGTAAAAGGTTTGGCTAACCTTAAAAACCATAACTTTCTATAAGGGTTCAATTCACCAAATAAAATCATAAAATTTTCCTAAGTATTTGGGTTCGATTAACCTTAGAACCCATAAAATTAAATAAGGGTTTGTTTCACCGAATAAAATAATAAAAATCATTAAGTACAACAAAAAGCCATAAAATAGAGTACGAGTTTGGTTCGCTATGAAAAACCATGCACATTTATTAGTGTTTGTGAAATTTTTAGGGATAAAGTAATGGTTATTATCTAATTGATTACTCAAGATTTTTCCAAATCTCCAAATGAAAAGTTAGATTATCCAAAGGTAAAGTAGGAACTACCAGGGCTTACTTAACTTTATATTCGAGTCCTTGTCTAGAATATCAGAATCTCATAGATTGAAGGTTTACCTTATTTTGTTAGACTTTAAAGACTTATTGAAGAAAAATAAATATTAAAAAAATATTAAAGAGAGATTTATTTATTTATTTAAAAGAGGTATACAGTTACAAATGTTACAAATGGGAATTGAGAAGACAGGGATCCTTTATGTTTGCAATATCCTTTGGGCCCTCAAGAGACTTATCTATCTCTATTATCTCCCTTAGACTTTCAGCAGCCTTATCCCCAAGGGGGTTTAGAACACTTTGGTCCAAGCTAGCATCCCCTTAGAAATAATTGTGACAAATGGAGAAGTTTATTCAATCCCTAAAGGAGATGCTAAGAGTTTGCCTTAAGCCAAAATATTTAGAGTAATAGGAACGGTAACCACCCGCACCATCTTGGTCCTTCAACTTATTTCATACTTAATTATGGGGTATGGAATATCGAAGGTAGAAACCCCACCATTGTTCTTCTTATAGCATTCGGTACAGGCTACATACATCTTTTGAAAATCAAAAAGTTTTTGTTTGGTTAAATTAATTCTAAGCCGCTGCTCCTTTAGGATCTTATTCACCCTTCAATATAGGCTGTCAGGACTAATGGACATATAGAAGATATCTCCACCTCTTTCACCCTGCCTAAATCTATGGTCGCGTCCATACATCTTTGCAAAGACCTTATTATTTGGAAATCGATTTTTATTTGTTTGCCTCTTCAAATAAGTTCTTTCTCTAAATGTTGAGGGTCTAGACCTTCGGGCCATAGGAGAGCTGAACCTTTTTTACTTTAACCATATGTTTATCTACCTTGTCTTTCATCTTTTTTCAACTGCTTTACCTTTTTAGAGGCCTTTTTTCCAACCTCCTTCATTTCTTTGGCAGAAGCCTGTTCAAGGGAACACCATAATGTTAAGAAACAAATAAAAAAAATAAAAGAAAATACTCAACTATAAACTCCAAAGATGCTTTGGCCTCACATATTCTCCTTTGGCTTTCCTTGAAGCCTTGGAGTCCCCTCAATATATACATAGCCCTATTGCACTCAAGGTCAGTCAAAGAGACTTTTGCTAAATCTTCTTTATTGGGCTGGACGTTGACAAAGTCCAAAAACTCATCATAGATGGCAAGATTATGAACAATACCCATCATGTTCACCTTCAACTATTCTTTGGGATCTGAGCTATACCCTGGGGCTTATAGAGCCTCTACTTGCTCTTGGCCTCCTTCTATATCTTCTCAGGAATCCTTCACCACTTAGGTATATTTTCTCTTCCTATTCTTTTGCTTACCCACTTCTTTGCCTTTACCCTTACTTTTGGGCTATTAGTAGAGGAAGATAAAGGATGAACCTTACTGGCAGAGAGAGGCACAAAAATGTTTAAAAAATCCAGCTTAGGTTGATCATGAGAGAGAACATCTTCGATGGCCTCTACAGTATGAACATCTTTAACATGTTCCCTTTCTCCTCCTTCCCTTCCTAAAGTGACAGTGAGGAGTTCTTTAAGAACATCCTTCATAGCCTCTAAATCCATATGGACATTCTGCAAAAACTCCATCTTACCTATATAAGGAAATATTCATTACAAATTAATAAAATGCATAAAATGAAGTAGATGAATAATACCTTTCTTTTTAAGGGGGTGATTTCAGAGTTTCCTCCTTAGACCCGTTATCAACTTTGTTCACTTCTTTATCAAATCAATCACACTCCTCTAAATCTTTAAGGGGGAGGGGGGTTTTCCACCATAAGTGTTTGATTTCGAACAAACCTCTGCACATACTTCTTATAGGAAGGTTTTATTCGATAATACTCTACACTAACTTCAAAAACTCATCATATTGTTCGATAGTTAATCGAGTAGCAGACATATAAGGTTTATCTAGAAAATTATAAGGAAGGCTATAGAGGGCAGAAGGATAAAAAGTAAGGAAGAATTTATCCAGCCAATCCTTCTAAGAAGAAGGAAGGTTGAACACTATTTTATTTTTGGCTTTAGCGATTAAGGATAATAAGGCTTTGTTAGATTGATGAGTGAGACTGTATAGGTGTTGGAGGTGCAAGGTAGTTAAAAGAAGCCCTTTCACCTTACAAATCTCTATAAGACTACACAAGATCCCAAGGGCATTAGGGTGAAGCTCGGTAAGAGGAACAGACAAGGAAATGAGATACTCGATAATAACAAGATGGAGAGGGAACCTAAGACTTACTTTCATTTGTTTTGTATAAATAATGATAGATCCTTCAATTAAAGGACTAGTAACCTTATAATTGGCAAAATAGGTTGTTATGTCGTACTTGTATAGGATATCATAGATCTTTCGGAGGTTATGCATGTCATTTGGTGTAATCTCTCAACTTCTTAACTGTTTGCCTAATTGAACTTGCCATGGTCCTTATAAAAGAAAAAGATAGGAAGAAATAATAACTAATAGAGTAAAATAAAGAAAGATCTCTACTTGAAAATCAAGGAACCTAAATGCCGAAAGTAGAAACATAGAGCTAAAAAATGAAAAAGCAAGAACAAAGTTTGACAAAACAATAATAGCCTAAAAACAAATAAGTGAAAGAAATGGTTTTCTTTCCCCTCTATATTGAGAAGAAGATCTTAAGAGTTGCCCGTAATAAATGCAAAAGATAATCATCGACATCGAGAATCCTAAATTAAAATGATAATAATTTGCATGAAAATCAAGGAGCCATAATAACAGGTAGGCAACAAAAAGACGTTCGGACAAGTTAGAAGAATCTAAAATTAATTTTTTGTTTCAAAAAGAGCTAAATACAAAAATAGCTTAATTGACATAAATGCCAGATTTGAAACTGTTCAGGGGGGACTGTGATAGTGCTCATGTAATCGAACGACCTAAAGACGAACATTTGCCCTTCAAAAGATCAAGTTCCTTATATAAATGTCTAAGCACAACCAAATGGCGGAAGAGTGAACACCTATCCTTTAGATCTGAATAGTTGAAAAATGAACAGTTAAACAATCATTAGAGTATGAATGTCAAAGAATCGAGTAGCTAAACCGTTTAGAAATTCATTAAAAGACAATGATGCTTAACATTCAATATATATATATATATATTATCAATTGTTTAGTTTGATTCGAGTCTAAAGCAATTCAATCTATTTCTTGATTTGATATCTTGCTAAAGGATTGAAACCAAACCAAAATTAAAATTTGGTTCGATTTTGATCTAGTTATAAGAAAAAACTTTAAATTTTTGTAATTATCAATATGGTTTGGTTTAATTTTGTAGTTCAATTCGGTGTTTGTAAAGACCATGCTTAGCCCTAATGGCAAGAAAAAAACTATAGGTATTGATAAAATTTGTAAGGATGTTGATTCACCATTCTTGATGAAGTTCTTCTATTTGATGGTCCCAAACCTAATTTGCTAAGTGTGAGTCAATTGTGTGACAAAGGATAAAGAGTTATGTCTAAACCTCAAGCATGCTATGTGTCAAGAATAAATGACAACAAGTTACTTTTCATCGATAAAAGATTTCAAAATATATATATTATCAATTTAAATTTCATGGCTAACAAGGATGTTAAATGCTTAGTGACCATAATAGATAAAGGTTAACCTTGGCATATAACGCTTGGACATTAAAACACAGAGTTGATCAATAAACTAAGAAAGAAACACACAGTGGAAGGACTATTAAGATCAAATTCAGTAAAGATGGAATATATGATGCATGTCAAAGAGATAAACAAGCCAAATCTTAGTTCAAAGCTAAGAACAAGGTAACATCTTTAAGGCCTCTCCAATTATTACATATGGATTCTCTTTGGCCCTACTAGAGTAGCCAGTTTAGATTGCATGTATTATGCATTTGTTATTGTTTATGATTTTTTAAGGTATACATGGGTTATATTTCTTTCTCATAATGATTCTTATTTTGATGTTTAAATCTTTTGTAAAAAAAGTCTAAAATGAAAATTTTGTGAAAATCTTCTTATTAGGAGTGATCATGTTATAGAGTTTGAAAATTAAAAGTTTCAAAAAATTTTATGATGAAAATGGCACACAATTTTTCTATTCCTAAAACTCCTTAACAAAATTATACACTTGAGAAGAAAATAAAACTTTACAAGAGATGAATGAATATAATTTACAAAATACTTTTTCATTAAAGCCATCAACACCTTTTATTATGTTTTAAATAGAGTTCTAGCAAGATTAATTTTAAAGAAAACTCTTTATGAGCTATGAAACCAAAAGAAGCCTGAAATTGCATACTTTTGAATTTTTTATTAGCAGTGTTACAGAATGAACACTAAGATAACCTTAGTAAATTTGACTCTAAATTTGATGAAGGAATCTTTTTAGAATAATCTATCTCTATTAAAGGGTATATAGTTTTTAACAAAATAACTCTTATCATTGAGGAGTCAATACATGTTGTTTTTGGTGAATCTAACTAAACTTTCTTAATAAATGAAGGAGATGTTGATGATCTTGTAGGTCCTCTAGATGAAGTTGGCACTAGACAAAAAGGAAAAGGAAATGGATAGTATATTATTAATGATACATAAAAAAAATTGTAACAACTAGGTACATATTTAGAAATACAAGCAACAGTCTTACCTTTATATCTTTTATTGAGCATGAGACCATAAAAAAACCATCAAGGATGAAAATTGGGTATTTGCTATGCAAGAAGAGCTCAATCATTTTGAAAGGAATAAGGTATAAACCTTAGTTCCAAGACTAAAGACCATTCCATTATAAGAACCAAATGGTCTTTAGATATATAAGCTTGATGAGTTTAGAGCCATAATAAGGAACAAAAGCTAAGTTAGCAAACAAAGGCTATAATTAAGTGGAAGGCATTGATTATGATGAAACTTTTGCCTCTGTTGAAAAATTAAAGGCTATTGGAGTTATGCTTACGTTTACATCCTTTATGGAATTTAAATTATTTTAATTGGATGTAAAAGTACCTTTTTAAATGGTTTATAGAAGAGAAAGTTTATGCAAAACAACCTCCTAGTTTTGAGAGTCATGAATTTTCAAACCATATTTTTAAACTTACTAAAGCTATATATGGCTTAAAGTAAGCTCTAAAAGCTTACTATGAAAGATGTACTAATTTTCTTTTGAAATAGGGTTTTATCAAAAAAATTATGCATAATATTATTTACTAAAAGGCATGCTAATAATGTATTATTAGTCCAAATTTATGTTGATGATGTGATATTTGATGCGACTAACATTTACTTATGTGAAAAACTTTCAAACACAATAAAAAGTGAATCTAAAATGAGTATGATAAGTGAAATCAAATTCTTTCTTGGATTCAAATCATGCAAAGAGAGGATGGAACATTCATCAATCAAACTAAGTACGCCAATGAGCTATTAAAAATATTTAGAATGGATTCAAGTAAGATTTGCAAAAGACATATAAACTCAGACGCCAAACTAGATATGGATGAAAAATATAAAGCAGTATATCAGAAGTTTTTGTAAAGGTATGATTGAGAGTCTTTTGTATCTAGCTACATCAACCTTAAGATTTAAGATTATGTTTAGGGTTTTCTTATGTTCTAAAATTGAGGCTATCACAATTACATGTTGTCAAAGGTATATTTTAATACTTGAATGACACTTTGAATTTAGGCTTATGGTATCTTAAAGGATTCTCATTTGATTTAGTAGCATATTCAAAAACTGACTTTTTTAGTAATATCCTAGATAGAAAAAAAACCTTCAGTACTTATCATTTTCTAGGACACTCATTAGTCTCATGAAGCAGTAAAAAGTAAAAACTCTATTACTTTATTTATTGCAAAAGTCGAATATATAGTTACTAATCTTTGTTGCATTGAAATCCTTCAATGAGATAAAAACTTTATGATTATAACATTCATATAGATCATGCACTAATTAAATTTGATAACACTAGTGCTATCGATTTGACTAACTCATATAGCATTCTAAAAGTAAGCATATAGATGTTAGGCATCATTTCATTAGAAATCATACAAATGATGGAGTTGTTTTGCTTAAATTTATTAACACTAACCATCAATTTATAGATATTTTTATAAAGCTAATTGAATAATGAATGAATAAAGTTCATTAGAAGAAAACTTGCATGATTGATGGGAACTCATTGTGAAAGCTACAAATTGTATATTCTAAGACGTAAGCATTTATGTGGCTACTATTTTAACTTATATTCATTGTATTAATGATATAATTAGTTTAGTCACATAACTCAATCTTTAAGACTATACATCTCTAAGAATAAGTACAATGGCATTATTATCAATTTTCCATTTCAATTAATTTCATGAAAATTTTAAGTCCATCAAATTCAATTGAATAAGCCATCATTATGTTTAAAAAAGGTTTACAATATGTTTGAAAGAAGTTTCAAAAAAATGGAAGTAAGTCCATAATTGATGAGATATCTTCAATTGGCAACACTCTACAATTGTTACAAAATTTCCATAGTTATTGGGAAACTTTTTCCATGACCATTGCAAAACTACCATGATCATTGGCTTATCAAGTGGTAAGGGAGCTTAAAACAATAATATTTAGTGATTGTTAAAGACTAATTCTATACTCATTAATGGGATTCCCCTAGTCCTCTATTTTATACTTTAAAATATCAATTGTTAGGCGATTTTGATTTGTCAAATATTATTAAAATTTGCTTTTTCTCTCTTTAATCTTTGTTATTCTTGCTTCTCAAGCAATAGTCAAACTTTGCTTAAACCTAACGACACCTAAGGTAGAAAAATCTAAGAGAATTAAGTAAAACGCAAAGAGAAAACCTAAAGCTTGATATTGTTGATTTTAGGGGCATAACTAGATTTTCTACTGTGAACATTTTATTGATACCATCATTAAAAATTCACAAACCTCATTTAAAGAGTCTTCCTTTGAGCCATCCTCTAAGGTCATATAACATCTTTGCTATTGGCATTCCTCTTTTATTTCTTTTTATTGTAGGAAAGCTCATCATCACTTGTAAAGGTGGGGTTATTGAAACTTCTATTCCTCTATGATTCCAAATCACATTCTTGATTAGCGGACTTAATAATTCCCATGTATCTTTTCTTCTTGACATTTAAGACTTTAATTTTGAGATTCCTTTTTAAACATTTAGAGCTTCACTCCAATACTAAATATTTATCTATTAATGAGGATGGCAATCTAAAAAGGTGATAAATTGTGTGCCTTCAAAAATTCTTAGAACTTATTAAAAATTCCTTAATTATTATGGGCAGCTGAATGACATTCATAATTTTTACTCTAAAAAAATATGGAATAGAAGAGAAGAGATGACCATGTGACCCCCAAGGTTGATAAGGCATTTGCTTTAATCATATTTTTGAATGAAAATAAAAAAATAAAAAGTTCTAATATTTGTATTTGAGTGTTTTTATTTTGATAAGGCTTATTTTATGGATGCTTTTTAAGAAGCCTTGGAAAGTAAAGTAAGGTGGCAATCTTTAGAATTGGTGAAATTAAGTGAACAACCTAGATGAATAGCCTTGTGCACTTTGAATATCCCTATGCAATGAGATGAATAACCCTATGCAAGAAAGAGATACATGGAACACCCTTTTAGAAAAAGCCAAGTTAACTATTCCTGTAGAAGACTACACTTTGGACTAACTTATAGAATAATTCTAAAGACTTAAAAGACATATAATGCATGGATAGAAATCAAAAGATGTTTAGTTTTCAAAAAAAAAAAATGCACAAACACATGTTGTATAGACAAAGTTATAGGCTTTTGAGTAGATAAAGGTTATGCTGAATCTAAAGCTATCATCTAAATAAGTCAATTTCAAAATTTTGTATATAATGATTTACAAGGATATAGATGGTGAACCATATATCAATAGAAATATTTTTCATCCAATTTTTAACAAAATAAATGATTCACAATTTGGAGTTATTTAGAGAAAGTGATGGCTATTTGAGTGAGAAGTGCTAATTCAGAGGACACTATGAATGACCATAAACCATATTGAATGAGAATCATGAATTGGTCATTCACCATTTGAATAGGCCATTCACAAACATGAACAAAAAGGAAGATTTCATCCAAAATACTTAAACAGACTAGCACAAGATTCTATTGAACAACTTACTTACTCTTGCAACACCTAATTTTGCCTAGAAATAGCTAGTAATGGATATTTTTATATTTTGGATATTTTCAACCATTATAATAAGCCTAGACACCTAATATGAACTTAAAAAGATAACCTAACTTTTGAAGAGGGAAATAAGCATTTGCAAAAGGAATTTTTCTTTATAAAAGTAAAAGTGCGCTTAGTGCATATATCTTGCATAAGAGTTAGGCTTTTTTGAGCACTGCTAGTACATTTTCTTAGTTAAGAGGCTTAGACACCTCTTTAGGTGATTTCTCATAAGGGTAGAAAGGTCAGTACTTAAGCGCAAAAATTTCTAATGGGGTTTTCTACTCTTAAGCCTTATAAAAAGTAGTGTGAAGGTTTCTCTTAAGCTTGGAAAAAAAGAGATTACTTTTACACTTGTAAAAGGAAAAAATATTTTTTAGCTTAGAAAAAGAAAATAAAAATGCCTAAATTTTTGCTTAGGGAATGAATGTAGGCACAATGTTGAACCATTATAAATCTTTTCTCTTTTATGGCACTTTCTTCTTTGAGAGCAATAGCGAAATTGTGAGTGCCATTTCACTACCAATAATATTGAAAGAACTTTAATAAGTTCTAAGTAATTTTGAAGGCAATTTACCTCCCTTTTATGTTGTCATCCTCACTAAGGGACCAATAATTGATATTATAGCAAGGCTTAGAATATTTGAAAATAAAGCTCAAAATAAAGATCTATGGAAGCCATCAAGTATCATAAATAAGAATTTAATTTGGAATCATATTAATGTGATTTTGATATTTCTTTTAGCTAAAATGAAGAGGGAATGCTAGTAAGAAAGAAATCTTAAGGTATAGAAAAATTGAAGGAAAAAAAGAGTTGAAGAACCATTTTTAGCTTTTAAGTTCCTAAAAACTAAAAATAAAAAAGGGAAGAGAAAATAAAAGAAGATTATGAACATCAAATTTTAGTATTGCTGAGATGCAAGGCCAATGATGAGAATAATGTTAATTTCATTTGGAGAAGATGAAGGTAATGATGCCTAAAAAAGAGCAAAGCTTGAAAAACCCTTGAGCCAACCCTAATTCACAATCTTTTAAGCTAGAACCCTTCCATTTTGGCTCATAAGGGATGTTTGGGTAACCAAGTAGATAGTTTACAACTAACTTATATGGTTGAACAACCATCTTATAAAAATCCAAAAGGAAAGGAACCTTTTAGAATATTAACCTAATCTTTTTACTTGGTTGTACATTTAAGTAGTTGGCTACATGGACAACTTTTGGCTATATAACTAACTTAAAATACTAATTCTAGAATAGTCATTAATCTCATTTATTTAAGAGGTGGGAAATTAGATTAGGTACATCCTGTGCACACAACACAGGTGCACAACCTTCCCCTCTTTATAAATACCCCTTCAAAGGAGAGGGATAAGGAGGCTATTTTTCCTTAAGGTTACTTTAGTAGAATTAACACAATTAAAGGAAACACCAATTTAAGCCTTTTTTGTTATTTGTAACTTTTATTTTCTTAAGAAGAATCACATTTAAAAGGTATATTTAATAGTGTTAGGATCAAACGCTTACCACTATACTAAAAGCCATAGCTGTTAGTGAAGGCGTAACTCTATCTCCTTATACTTGCGTAGCAGCCGGTGCCATATTTCAAATGCACACCAATGGCAAGATGCTAGACTTGGCCTTCTAGGCCTCAGCCCAATAATCCCCCACAGTACCTACCAGCCACTTACTGCATCAGCATGCCTTCCAGGGGATTCGAACCTATGACTTGCTCTGATACCAATTGTTAGGATTAAACGCTTACCATTACACCAAAAACCATAGCTGTTAGCGAAGGCGCAACTCTATTTCCTTATACTTGCGTAGCAGTCTGAGCCACGTTTCGAATGCACACCAGCGACAGGATGCTGGACTTGGCCCTCTAGGCCTCTGCCTAACAAATGGAACAAGCCAACCATGAGGGCCCTTTATTGCCTTTCTTTCTTATTAATTTTTATTTATGAAGTTTGGTATACAAAGCCTTTCAAAGATAATTTTGGTAGTCCTAATAATTTGTATAGGCTTTTAGTGATTAGTATGAACAACATAGTAATACAAACCACCAGTTGATTTGGATAAGCCATTTTATTCATCCCTTTATTGCATTTCATTGGGTTTATTTTCTATCTATTTATGTTTAGAGTGAAGTGATTAGGAAAGGCCACAAAGGCGTATGACTCTATAATCTTCATTATTTATAGGTTATGTTAATGAGTTGTTTCATGACATATTATGTTCATCCATTCCTTGCGCCTTTTTTTATCTTGCATATACTCATATTTATGGTGATGATGTTTGTTATAGAACATGATTGGAAGAGGCTATAAAGGTTTATGACTCTATGATTCCCTTACTTTTAGTTCATTAATCATTATGTGTTTCATTGCATGATATGCCATTTTCATCCTCTCTTTGTATACCTTGTATCCTAGCCTTTGTGTATGCAAGCATTCACCATTTGGATAACATGACAACATGTTTATGTCACATACTCCATTCACTTGCATGTTTGATATTTAAGGGTTGTTATGTAGGCTATAGGGCATATATAAGTAAGAAGGGTTGGAAGTTCTCATTTTCGATCATGAGTTAGGATAATTTATGGATGCACCTCCATATGATATCTTATACGTCCCTCACCCTAAGGTTACATTTCTTTGTTTGTTCTAATGTGGTTATATATATGATATGCCAAATGTATAGTTATAACTAGCTATATTAATTAATTAATGAGGAACAAACTTATAAAAATGAATCAAAGATTTACCTAAATGCTAGATCCCTAAATTTAAATGACCTAAAGTTGCCTTACACCTTCTCTAAATCATACTTAACTCCCAACCTAAATTTTTAATGGGGTGAAGATGAGTTAGAACTTTTAGAAGATCTATTTGGATTATAATGCTTCCACATCCAAAATTTTATTTTGAATAAAATTAGGTGGTGACTCCATTCTAGTTTTAAGGTATTATCAAAGTATTACCCCTTTAATGTCCTTTAATGACCATCTATATCTTCTCATAGGTGGTTTTATACGATCAAGAAACCCATCCTTGGGATCTTTTAATGATTTACACATCATTTCATAGAGGTTGCACTAAGGTGTTACCTTGTATCCTCTCAACTTTAGATGGTTGATAAAAGATTAAAAGTCTTAGGCAAGATTTTACTTGTTTGAGCATAGCCATAAAAATTTAAGGCATTCATAAAGACAAAAATAGAGCCTACAAAGACTTCTGTTTGACCCATACTTAAGTTCCAACTTTTCTCACTTTTTAGACCTCTTATGCTTGTCTTCAAATAATAAGAGCAAGTAGACTTAGGGAAAAGGATTACAAAAAGAAAAATAAGTGGAAGGATTTCATAAAATGGAATGACTCTGGCTGGAGCCAATCTTTTTAAGCCAATCTTAGAGCTTATGGGAGGAATGGGTACTAAATCTTTTATAAGAATTAGGGAGACAATAATTTTTGATCTCGTAATAATGTTCTTGTCAACTTTAAATATGTTGAGAGATTACTGTAAAGCTATAAAAGAAGTAAGGACTATGTCTTTCCAGTTAAAAGGAAAGGAAAACACATTGACCCCAAAAGACATAGCTCAACGCTTTGAAGTGTTAGAATAAGGTTATATTAGAGTAACTAGTAGAATTCAAACTAAATATGAATGATTTTTGGCTTTCTATAGTCAATGCTACAACTCTATACCACTTCTCCAATAGTAAAACCTCAAGAATCAAAATCCACATGTTTTAGATTATCCATAAATTCATAGTTCAACATTAATGGAAGGGTTAATCTAATAGAAATTACATAGTTTAAGATTTTTCTCTAATCATAAAGAATAAAAGGAAAGTCAACACTTTATAGATGTTAGTAGAGAGATTGGATATACTAGCTCATAAAAAGTTTGAATTTGTGGCACATTACACCATAAGAATAACCAAGTATGTCAAGGTTATTAGAGGAGAGAATGAAACTAAATTTGCCTTTAATGGCATTTTCAATCCCTCCAAATAAAGCTGTTAATGAAAAGATATTATTGGGAATGGAAATTTCAAAGAGAACTATTATTGAAACCATTGTTCTTTAAGAAGAAAATGAAAAAGTAAGTGATGAAGAGAGTATAGATGTTGAGATAGATAAATCGGTAAGGATAAAAGTTGAGGTAGTATCAAAGATTAAGCAAGTAGCTTCTATGGACACTCCATCCACCTTTGCCTTACCATTTTAAGAACCTACTCGCTAACGCTTTAAGTACAAGATTTTGGAACAATTGACTCTACTCAATAGAAATATGAGTAACTTAAACCATTTAGTGTTGGATATTTCTAAAACTTTGGATTAGATCATAGATCATATACATTTGAGCACTCTTTCAGAAGACAAATTTAACCCTGAAGAGCTTCCCCTAAAGATAAGGAGAAAGGGAAAGTTAATTTGGAGGAAGATAAAGCTAGCATGACAATAACTCCAAATGATCAAGCTGACCAAGATATTAATAAAGAATTGAATAATCTTGTGTTCCATAACTTTAATAGCCTTAATCTATTTAAATTTGCCAGTATCTTGAAACCACCCTAATCTTCAGACCTAAAACCTAATTCCTTTCTTGTTATTTTATTTTCTTTAAATTTAATTTCTTGCAAAATTGATGGTTGGACTACATGTATTTATAAATTTTTGATATTTTATATGTATCTAATGCTTATTTCTTTAATGAATTCTAATTAGATTCATATGTTTCTATCTTTCCATTTCATTTTTATGTATTTTTATGAATATTGCTCCATAATTTCTTTTTTCTTAATGACAAATATAATAAAGGAAAATAAAAGTATAAATTTCTATTTTATTTTTTATGCATGATCTAAAGGGGAGTTACTTGCAGTTATGATATAATTGACTTAATTGCATATCTAAATTTATGATATAATTGAAAGGGAAGGGGAGAGATTTAATTTTAATTTATCTCAAACAAACTTTTTGCATTATTGTATTTGTCATAGACAATTGTTTATCATAATAAAAAAAAGGGAAAATGTTAAACCTTAGGATTCTAATTCTTATTTTGATAATCACAAACAAGGGTTAAAAAGTCTAACTCTTAAGCAAGTGTTTCAAGTATTCCTTGTAAAACCCTCAACATCATAATTCATGAAGTTCAATGAAAGAAGCTCAAGACATGCTCTTTATATCCTAAGGAAGCTCAAAAACCATAGTAGATTACTTTTCACATATCTTCAAATAATGATAAAAGAAAGTATAAGTTAGACCAGAAAAGATAAGCTAGTCAAAAGGCTAAACAAACTAAAGCTTAATTTATCAATGACCATATAATAATATCTAATTATCATTAAAGTTCACAATACATATTAATACAGTTAAACGATAGTTGAAGAAGTTCTTTAGAAATGACTATATCTTCTATATAAAATGGACTTCAGTCTAATGACTATGGATAACATTCAATGACCATGGCTATGTATAAATTTTAATGGAAAAATGGCAATGCTTATTCATATAATTGGGATAAGTAAGCAACCATAAGCATTGAAATCATCTAACAACCATAGAGAAAATGCTTCAAATAAGGCTATAAATATTATGTAAAGTTTCAATAACGTGATGAGTCTCAATAGTTGTAAGAGAAATTTAAACGACCATTAAAAGGACAATGAACACTAAATTTTGGATGATAATGGTTAAAATACCTTTCAGATAAGGCTATAGAGACTATGTAAGATGAAAATTTCCTAATGACTATTGGAAGTTCTTAACAACTGTTGCAAAGAGATTCAATGACCATGGGTGAATCTCATAACAAGCCTAATTACTCGTGGGTTATACCATGTCTAAACTTTTTGATACCTTGAATCTTAGATTTGTTGGCTTATAAACACTTATAGCTTTCATTTTCCCGATTTATATGTTTGGGACAATACAAATGAGAGGTAGGGATTTAAGCCGAGTTTAATGCCAAATATTTCAAAAAAAACATTTTCTTGCATTATTCTATAACCATTTAATCCATTTTTTTTTTATCATGTCATAACTGAAGGAGTCCAGACTTATCAGACGATTTCTTTTTATCCTTTCCTTTTCTTATTCAAATTTAAAACTTGTTACCCTTAAGAGTCTCTCTTAACAAGTTCTTAACTTGCTAATGGCTACAAGTATGTGAGTCGTATAAGTAGTAATATTGCACCAAAAGTGTGGATACCATTGCCACAAAGATCATGTATAAGTAACAAACTATGAAGGCTCTACTGTTATCTAAAAAGTAATTAAATGTTAGTTAGACTAATAAACTAAAAATAACTTAAATGTTAACTAAACAAAATAAACTACAATAAAAGATAGAAGCAGTTATTGAGAAAACCTTATATGAATTGACCTAAGATAATTGATTTCATCAATGGAAATTCATGATGTTTAATTCTCTAATGACAAGTTGGATTAGGTGTTGCAACTATCAGTTTACTTTATAGTGTTCAAGTCCTTTCTCTCAAGTAGTCACTCAAACTTTACAATCCTATTTCATTGAACTATTTTTCAATATGAATTATTACAAGTAAATTACTCATTTGGATCTAGCAATCCTTAATGATAACAATAGATTAAGTGGGTATCTCTATTTATTAATTAGGAGTTAATTGTATAAGATTGGAATGCATACATTTGATGCATCAAAGAAGTAAAATTTTTAATTATGTGTTGCACTAATGTGAACAATTAATGATTTTTCTATGTATTTGATGTAACATTATTATCCTCATTCATTAGCATCCTCACATGAACATATGCATTGCATAAATGATTTGCAATCCCTTATGAACATCTGCATTACATAAATGATCACTTAGATATGTGCATTTGATAGGTATGATAGTAACATTTACAACACTGTATTTGGAGCACTTGAATATAGATATGACATTTCATAGTTACATTGCAAATTATTGTATATGATATATATATTATTATATCTTAAATATATATGTCTTAGAACTTATTAAAAGTGTAAGGAGCATATGGGAATTAGTAGAAGGATAGAGGTGATGAAGAAATGAAGAAAAATGGATTAAAAGAGGAAAATTGAGCTTTTAACCAATAGTAGCAAGCCATCATGACTTTGACTTATTAAAGTAGGCATACAAATTGAATTTCTCTTCCTTTAGGAGTAGATAAGAGAGGAAAAACATGAGGGGTGCAGTAAAAGAAAGAGAGGGCAAAGAAAGAAAGAAAAAAGAAGAAGAAGAAGAA